>JARQOD010009907.1:0-29470 GCA_033576555.1 Oophaga sylvatica
TCCCCTGTAGACTGTGAGCCCTTGTGTGCAGGTCCTCTCTCCTTCTTACTTGGTGTCCCCTTTTTTTTGCTCATGTTTATTTTTACTTGTATATTTTTCCCCTTTTTTTCCTTTTAAAACCCCGCCGGGGAATTTTAAAAGGGGCTATAAAAATGAAAAATAATAAAAATTTTTTTAAACAGTTTGTTTAAAAAAGTTTTTTTTAAAATGCAGTGAGTGGGGGGGTTGCCCAAAATTTGACCCCCCCCAATAACCCTTTAACCCAAAATGTACGGGGGGGGCCATTAAACCCCAAAGTTCCATTATTCTTTATTTAGTACTGCCATAGGGGTTTCCCCTTTTGCTTTAAAAATGAAGGGGCCTGCCACCCCCCATTTTAGAATCTCTTTTTTGGGGACCATCCCCTTTGTGGTTTTGGCTGCTGATCTTTTTCCCCCTGGGCGGGTTTTTGTAAAAAGGTGGGTGATTTTCACCCTTTTACCTAGCACCTGCCTCCCACCCCCTTGGGGGGCCCAACGGGGGTTAATCCGCTAATTCCCCTGGCTAGGAGTTTGATCTTTCTGTGTTTGATATTGTGGGGGTTGGGGGATTTCTATTTCCCCCCTTTTTTTTTTTTTGGTTTTCCTTTGTTTGGGGCAGCTCCCTTTTTTAGTTTTGAGCGAAACGGTTTTCGGCAGATTCATAAGTCGCCGACTTTCGCCAAAGTGGGTTTTCCCCGCCGAGGCAAACCCCGGGGCCCCATCCCCGAAAAAGCCCCCCCCTGCTTGGGGCAAAACGAGCGCCATAGGGGGTTTCCCCCCAAAATTTTTTGCCGGCCTTTTTTTTAAACCCAAATGCCCCAAAGGACGTACACGGGGGGGCAACAGATGCTAGGAAGCGTCCCCACCTCTTAGAAAGGGGGCATTGCGTTTTTGGCTTGCTTTGGGGGGCCCCGACATAGTGTCTATAAAAGCCTTTTACTTCCCCGTTTTTTAACAGTAGGGAGGGGTTTGCTGATGCTTTTTAAAGGGGGGAGAGAGTTTTGGGTGGAAAGAGAAGTTTTAGTCTTGTGCTGTTAGCAATTGTGCTGAAAAAGTTAGGGGGGCAGTGACAGGGGAGGATTTTCTTGGGGGGCACAGCCCGGTTTTAATTAGGTTTTTTTGCATTCCCGGGGAGGTTTTTCTTTTGTGCCCCCGGGCGCTGGTTATTAGGCCCCTTTTTAGCTGTTTTGCTGTGTGTACACTCTGTGAACCCCTCTTTTTACAGGGGCACTAATACTTTTATTTTTTTTCTGAACATTTCCCCGAGTGTTCATTTTTTCCCACCCCGTATAGCCCCTGTACCTCCTCTCCACTACCGTGCCCGGGTTTTGTAAAAACGGCAAATACACCCCTGTTAAAATCTGTGGTCCCCCGGAAAATATATAGGAAAAATTTAAAAAATTCCCCCCCCCTGCAAAAATATCCCCCTGGTATGTTCTGATTAAAGTTGAGCGATATTTCCCCGATATCCAAAAGTAGGAAAAATGGAAAAATTGGTATCGCCAAAACCCAAAAAATATCGGCAAAAACCCATACGATCCGGGGAAAAAAAAAGTAAGCTGGGGGGAAAAAAAAGGAATTAAAAAAAAAAACCCATTTTGCCTTTGGTTAATTTTGTACATGAAGGAAAACAACAAAGAGTAATGTAGAATTTTTGGGGGGGAGGTTGAGGAGAAAAAAAGGCATAATTTTAAACCCCAAAAATGCAAGGGAAAAAAGCTTAAAATATTTTTTTTTTTAAAAAATAATTTGGATTGAGAAAAATTGACAATGTTTTTAAACCCTTTTTTTTCCTTTTTTGTCAAATATTTCTGTTTCACCAAACCCCTTCCGGGGCTTTTCCCCCTTTTTAACTTTCACAAAATTTTCCCCCTTTTAATCTTCAGCAGCATCATTTTTCCCCATAAAAATTTTTTTTCATCTTCACCTTCTTAATCTTCAAAAAATTTTTGCTATTCATCTTTTTTTTAAACTTAAAATAAATTGTTTTAAAATTTAAAAAGTTTTTTAATTTTTCATTTCCCCACTTCTTCATCTTTTTCCCAATTTACCTTTTTTTATCATATTCTTATTTTAAAAAAAAATTCCCCGTACTTGTAATTGAAAAAATCTAAAAATTTTACCCCTTTCCCTTCTTGCTGCACAAAAAATTTTAATTACAAAAAAGTATTTGTCCGGGGTTTAGTTTGCCTGCGGGGGCATCGGCCCTTTTTTCCGGGGGGCCCCCCGGGGAGAAAAGGGGCTCCCCCCCAAAACCTGCTTAGTCTTTTCCCGCTTAGAATTTAGAGATATTTTTGGGGGTTCATTTTGGTCTTAAAATTAAAAAGTTTTTTCTGCTTTTTTTTATTTCTGCTATTGTTCTTCTGCCCCCTTTTTCTGTATCTTTTATTTTGTCTTAACCTTTTTGCCCCCTTGGGAGGGGCAAAAGCCAATGGAAGTAACAGGACCAGTTTTACTTTTCTAAAAACCCGGGGGGGTCAGCAGAAGGAAAAGAAAAAATGGCAAACCCCAAGGGGCCAGCTGACTTAAAGGGGGGAAAAAACCGGGGACTAAGGGAGGTACCTTTTCCCAAAGCCAAAAAGGGGCCAGCAGAGGGGCCCCGGAACTGGATCCCCACATGGAGGCACCAAAAGGCCCCCAAAGGGATGGGGAAACCCGCGGGGGGTAGGAAAAACCCCGGTTTTGGGGAGCAAAGGTACAAGAGCCAATGAAAGTAACGAGGCCCCGGGACTGTGCGGAACCCCGGGGGTTCAGAAAAGGAAAAAAAACCCCAAAGGCACAACCGGGAAAAAGCTGCGTTACGGGGGGCCCCACGGTTATAAGGGGAGGTACCTGTCCCCCCAAAGCACTACCAAGGACCACAGACGTTGCGGAAAAATCGGTTTTTGAAAATGGGGGGCCCCTGGAAAAAAACACGCGGAGAACCACGACGGTACTGGCCCCCCCCCCCCCCGGGGGGGTTGCAAAGGTAAAAGAGCCAATGGTAACGGGGCCAAACAAATGTGCGGAACCCCCGGGGGTTTTCAAAGGAAAAGAGCCAAGGGGGAAACCCCAGGACCAGCTGACGTTACTGGGAAAAACGGTTTCTAAGCAGGAGGTACCTGTGCCCAAAGCACTCCCCAAGGGGCCAGCAGACGTTGTTGGGGAAATCGGTCCCCCAGGGGGGGCCCCAAAGGGCCCAAAAGGGATGCGGAGAACCAGGGTGACGGTACGGGGGAACCCGGGGTGGTACGAAGGAAAAAAGAGCCAATAAAGTAACGAGGCCAAAATGACTGTGGGGAAACCCGGGGGGTTTGCAAAGGAAAAAGACCAAAAGGCACAAAACCGAGGACCACTGAACTTACTGTCAAGGGGTTAAATAAGCAGGAGGGCCCGGGGGTTTTAAAGCATACCAAGGACCAGCATCGTTGCGGGGAAATCGGTTTCCGACATGGAGGCACCAAAAGGGCCAAAGGGGCTGCGGAAACCCCTGGGGTACGGAACCCCCGGGGGGGGTACAAAGGTACAAGGCCAATGAAAGTAAGGGGACCAGCGGGGCTGTTCAAAAACCCGGGGGGGGTAAAACAAAAGGAAAAGGGGGCCAAGGGGGAAAACCAAAAACCATTTTACGTTACGGGGCACGGTTACTAAGCGGAGGACCTGTGCCCAAAGCATTTTTAAGGCCCCGCAGACGTTGCTGGAACTGGATCCGGGGCATGGAGGAAACCAAAAAAAAGGACGGGGGAAAACCACCCCGACGGTACTGGAAACCCGGGTGGGTAGCAGAAGGAAAAGGGGCCTTTTAAAGAAAAAAGGACCACCCCGACTGTCCCCGGAACCCGGAGGGTCAGCAAAGGAAAAAAAACCCCAAGGCCCCCAAAAAAGGGCCCCGTTGAGGGGTTTTGGGGGCAGGGGACTAAGCGGGGGGGTACCTGTGTTTTCCCCAAAACACTAAAAAGGGGCCAAAACAAAACGTTGCTGGAACTCGGATCCCCACATGGGGGCCCCTAGGGCCCAAAAGGGACTGGGGAGAACCACTGACGTTACGGAAAAACCCCTTTGGGGGCAGAAGGTAAAAAGAGCCAATAAAGGGGAAAGGGGCCCCGCTGACGGGTTTTGGAACCCGGGGGTCAGCAAAGGAATAAGACCCCTGGCAAACCCCGGACCAGCTGCCCTTTTCGGGGGCAGGTTTTAAAGCAGGAGGTCCCCCTTTTTCCCAAAAAACACTCCCCGGGGCCAGCAGACTTTTTCTGGAACTCGGATACCGACATGGAGGCACCTGGCCAAAAGGCCCCCTGGGGAGAACCCCGCTGACGGTACTGGAACCCCGAGGGGGAGCAAAAGGTACAAGACCAAAAGAAAGAAAAGAGGCCAAACTGCTGTTCGGGGAACCCCCGGAAAAGGGGCAGCAAAAGGAAAAGCCAAAAGGGAAACCCCGGGGGGCCAGCTGACTTTAAGGGAAAAGGTTTTTAAGCAGGGGGTCCCCCGTGCCCAAAAACACAAAAAAGGACAGCAACGGCGGAAAAACCCCCGGATCCGACAGGAAAAGGGACCTGGCCCCAAGGGACTGGGGAGAACCACTGACGGTTTGGAACCCGGAGGGGGGGGGCAGAAGGTACAAGAGCAAGAAAATAACGAGGAAAAAGGGGTGACTGTGCGGAAAAACCCCGGGGGGTCACAAAGGAAAAAACCCCTGGCAAACCGGGGGGCCCCGTTGACTTTTCTGGGGGGAAGGGGTTTCTAAGAGGAGGTCCCGTGCCCAAAAGAAAAAAAAAGGCCCCCGCAAGACGTTGCTGGAACTCGGTTTCCGACATGGGGGAAAACCCAGGCCAAAGGGCCCGGGGAAACCCCCGCTAAAGGGGGAGGGGAACCCGGGATGGGAGCAGAAAAAAAAAAAAAAAAAAGAGCCAATGAAAGAAAAAGAGGCCCCGTGACTGTTCGGGGGAAACCCCGGGGGGTCACAGAAAAAAGACCAAAAGGCCAACCAGGACCGAATTTACGTTACGGGGGAAGGTTTTCTAACAGGGGGTACCTTTTCCCCCAAAGCACTCCCCAAAACCAGCGCCCCTTGCGGGGAAATGGGGGTACCGACTGGAGGAAAACCCGGGGGAAAGGGCACTGCGGAGAAACCCGCTGAGGGGACTGGCCCCCGGAAAAGGGGAGCAAAGGGGACAAGACCAAAAGAAGTAACGAGGCCCCGTGACTGTGCTGGAACCGGAAGGGGCGCAGAAGGAAAAAGCCAAAGGCAAAAAACCCAGGCCCCAAGGGGTGTTTTAAAATGGGCCCTTTTTCTAAGCAGGAGGTCCCGGGGGCCCAAAAAACATTCCAAGGGCCCCCGGGCTTTTCGGGGGAAAATCAGATACCGTGGAGGCCCCTGGGGAAAGGCCCCCTGCGGAAAACCCGCTGACGGGTTTCGGAAAACCCCGGTTTTTGGGAGCAGAAGGAAACCCCTGGAAATTAAAGTTGAGGCAGCAGGATTTTTTCCCTTTTTAAAACAGGGGGGAAAAAAGCTGCCCCTTACTGAACCCCAGTAACACAGGAGCAAGTGTAGACTGTGCTAACAGCCCCTTTCCCAAAAAACAACTGGGGTTTGTACCCGGGATGAGAAGAAAAAAAGGGGGGAGGAAAACGGAAAATTTTTTGCCGTTCCCCACAGCAGGGGAACAGCTGCCCCTTAAAATGAACCCCAGTAACACAGGAAAAAGGTAGACGGGGCTAACAGCACTTCCAAAAAAAAAACTGGGCGGTGTTGTAACCCAGGGATGAGAAGGGGAACCCCTGGTGGGGGCAGCAGGACTTTTTCCCCTTAAAACAGGGGGGAACAGCTGACTTTTCTGAACCCCAGAAAAAAACAGGAGAAAAAAAAAGACTGTGAAAAAGCACTTCCGAGCAACAACTGGGGGTGTTGTACCCCCCGGGATGAAAAAGAGAAAGGGTGGAGGCAGCAGGATTTTTTTCCGTTCACACAGCGGGGGGGAAAAGCTGACATTACTGAACCCCCGGGGAACAAAGAGCAAGTGAACTGTGCAACAGCACTTCCGAGAAAAAACTGGCGGTGTTGTACCCCCCGGGGGGAAAAGGGAAAATGGTGGGGGCAGCAGGATTTTTGGGGCCCTTCACACACAGGGGAACAGTGACATTACTAAAAACCCCAAAAAACAGGGAAAAAGTGGGCCCCGTGCAAAAAGCACTTTCCCAAAACAATGGCGGTGTTGTACCCCCGGGTTTAAAGAGAACATGGTGGGGGCCGCGGGGGCTTTTTGCCTTTTTCCCCAGCAGGGGAAAGCTGCATTACTGAACCCCAGTAACACAGGAGCAAGTGTAACGTGCTAACACACTTCCGAGCAAAAACTGGCGGTGTTGTAGCCCAGGAGAAAAGGGGAAGGGGTGGAGGCAGCAGGACTTTTTTCCCTTTTCACACAGGGGGGGAACACTGACTTTACTAACCCCCCAGTAAACGGAAAAGCAAGTGTAATTTTTCAAAAAAGCACTTCCGAGAAAAACTGGGGGGGGTTGTAACCCAGGGATGAAAGAGAACATGGTGGGGGCAAAAAGGCTTTTTGTCTTCACACAGGGGGGGGAACAGCTGACTTAAAATAAACCCCCGGGGAAAAAGGGAGCAAGTTTAACTGAAAAAAAACAGCACTTCCAAAAAAACAACGGCCCCGGTTTGTCCCCGGGGGAAAAAAAAAAGAACGGGGTGGGGCGGGGGACTTTTTCCCCGTTCACACAGCAGGGGGAACACTCCCCTTAAAACGGGAACCCCATTAACACGGGAGAAATTTTGTTTAAAGTGCAACAGCATTCCCCGGAAAAAACAACTGGCGGTGTTGCCCCCAGGGATGAGAAAAAAACCATGGTGGAGGGGGGCGGAAAACTGTTTCCCCGCCCAAAAAACTGGGAAAAAAGGGGAAAAAAACAGCTGATTTTTACAAAACCCCAGAAACACAGGAGCAAGTGAAACTGTGCAAACAGCACTTCCGAAAAAACAACGGGGGGTGTTAAAACCCGGGTTGAGAAGAGAACATGGGGAGGCAGCAGGTTTTTTTGCCGTTCACCGGCAGGGGAACAGTGCTTTACAAAAACCCCAGTAACAAGGAGCAAGTGTAGACTGGCTAACGGGCATTCCGAGCAACAACTGGGGTGTTAAAACCCCGGGGGATAAAAAGAGAACGGGTGGAGGCAAAAAGGACTTTTTGCCGTTCACACAGCGGGGAAACCCCTTTTGACATTACTGAACCCAAAAACACAGGAGCAAGTGTACCCCTGTGCTAAAAGCACTTCCAAGCAACAAGGGGTTTTTTTTGGCCCCCGGGGGATGAGAAGAGAACAGGGTGGAGGCAGCAGGACTTTTTGCCGTTCCAGGGGCAGGGGAAACTGACATTACTGAACCCAGGTAACACAGGCAAGTGTAGACTGGCAACAGCATTCCGGAAAAAACTGGGTTTTTGTACCCCGGGGGATGAGAAGAGAACAGGGGGAGGTAGGGGGACTTTTTCCCTTTTAAAAAGCAGGGGGAACGGGGGCCCCCTTTACTAACCCCCCAGAAAAAAGGGGGGCAATGAGACTGTGCAAAACAGCATTCCCAAAAGCAACAAGGGGCCGGTGTTGGGCCCAGGGAAAAGGGGGTTTGTTTAAATATTAAACAAGTTTTTCCCCTTGTTACGTGTCCAATTAAAAATGTCTATACTCCAAAAAGGAAATAAAAACCTTTAAAATACCATAAGATGTGTTTTTTTTTTAAAAAATATATTAAATTAAAAATTTGGGAAAAAAAAAAACCCTAAAATTTAAATTTTTGAAAAGCAATGCAAAACCCCCAATAAAAATCATTAAAAAAAAAATTTTTGTAAAAGGTTTTTTTAAAAAAAAGCTTTAAAAAATGCATATCAAATTTCCTTAAAAAAAAGGATAAGAAAAAAGTATGTAAAACCTTTTCCCCTTTTTTGAAAATTTTTAAAAAAAAAATTTTTTTTAAAAAAACTAAAATTTCCTATGAAAAACCCCGTTTTAAAATTGCCAATCTTTATTTAAAAAAAAAAAACCTTTAAAAAAATGCATAGTAAAAAGCTATTTTGCCTGATGGGGACTTGCAAGCATGACAAGGGGTAGAAAGGGGTTTTTTAAAAGGGGCTGCTTTTTCCCAGATGGTGAATGGCGATGTAATACTGTACCCAATAAAGTTTTGCGTTACTCTAAAATCCTTTTTTTTATATAGCTTTATAAAAGGGTATTTTGCATGTATGCTTGCCCCCTTTTTTGGACGCACAGAGGGGTTAGCTGTGACGCGTTGGGTATTGGGCGTTTTGTGCTTTTTGACCCCGAAAACTTTTACGGTGCCATTTTCAAAAACGCAAGGTCCCCACAACAAAAAGGGTTTATAAATGTTTTAAAATCATAAACATCCCCCAAAGGGTAAAAATTTCCGTATGTGCCCTTTTTCATAACAAGCTACAAGAAAATGGGGGAGGGGGGACACAGCTTTTTTTTTAAAATACAGTATTATATCGAAAATTTTTTTTAAATTTCGCTATTCGTCGGGTAAAAAAAAATTTTATTACCTTTTCCCCATCATTGGGGGTTTTTTTTTTGCACATTTTTCAGGTATATATTTTGCTATTGGACTATCACTATTGATTTAAAACCAAAAGGAAGCATGATTTTTGTTACGATTAATAAAATTTTTTTAAAAAGGGAAAACCTTTTGATTTTGGCGTTAACTTTCTAATCAAATATGTTTTTTTTTTAAAAGACACAAAAAAAGTAAGTGAAGGGGACTTTTTCCCCACTTTTTTGTTTGCACAATTTTTCAGGTGTAAAACCGCCCCCTTAAAAACAACATTGGATAAAAATTTTTAAAATTTTATGCTTTTTTAAAGGGGGAAAACATTTTAAGGGGAAAAAACCTTGACGCAGCGTTGTCAAAGTTAAACCCCCTTTTTGCACTTGAAACATTGCAGTATTTGAGCATCATGATGTGGTTGGATTTGTCTAAGCTTTTGGAGTGAAAAAAGGTTTTTAAAAACAGTACCCCAAAAGCAAAAAGGGGGGCTTTTGGTTTCCCTTTGTTTTCGAAAAGTAAACTTAAAAAATATGTCACAAAAAATTTTTTTTTCGATTTGTGAAAAAGGGGCCCAAAAATTTTATGGTTTAAAATTTGGGGCGTTTCAAATGTTTACAGCTTGGGGAAAAAAGGGTTAAAAAAATCAAAAACTATGTTTTTGCACTAGACACTTTGAGATGTCATTTTTTTTCCCCAAAGATTGGGGGAGCTGCAGAATTTTTTTCCCGGCCCCCAGCAGGGGAAAAAACAGGCGTTACTAAAACCCCCCAAACACTTTTGGGGTTTGTTTTCATCTGGGGGATCTAACCCCCGAGCAGAAACCCCCGGCGTTAAAAACCCGGGGGCAAGGAGGGTGTAGGCAGGGGCCCCAGTAAGAGACTTTGAATTTTAAGTTGAAAATTGAGCAGAAATTTTTTTTCCCGACACACGGGGGGGGAAAAGCAGGGGGGTTTAAAACCCCCCAAACCCCATCACGATTTTTTTTTATCTGGGGGATCTAAAAACTTTTTTGGGGGAGCAACTGGCGCTTTTGGGAACCCCGGTTTTAAGGGGGAAAGTAGGCACAAAATATTAAATTATTGCCTTTTACGTGGCTTTTCCCAAATTTTATGTTTTTTAAACAAGAATAAATAAAATTTTAAAATACGAAAATAAAATGATAAATTTTTTAATTAAAAGGGGAAAAAAAAAATTTTTTAAAAATTGACAGTCCCTGTGGTTGTTTAAGTTTAATGGAAAAGAAAATATGGTAACAAATTCAAAGTTTTTTGAGACTCCCAAAAGGGTTTTCCCCTCAACTAAGTAAAGCCAAAAATGAAGAATCACATATTTCAAAACACAACAGGACACAGGAATAGCTAAGCAAGTGAGGGAGGGACGAGTGAGGGGGGGAGGGGAAAAAAAAGGGAAAAAGGGTGAATTATCACGCCACACAATCCAGATAAATTAATGAATTTACCTGTGGCAAAAGACTTTGTATCCCGGTCAAGCTCAGGATATGGAATTACTGGTATTAAAATAAACTTCAAATATAAAACGTACAAATTTTTTTAGAATAAAGCCATCAGACCTTTGACACTGTAGTGAGGGGAAAGAAAGATAACATGGTTTTTTTTTATTCTATATCAAAAAGGAATCTGGGTCAAGCCCCTTTCCGGGGGCATAAAACCCCAAAAAAAGACCCAATAAGGCAACAAACTTCTATCCTTATCTAGAACGTTCCAATTTTAGGGGTTCCCCCGTGAGATAATGCATTCTGATCAGTCACTTACTTTTCTTACCTATTGCACATTCCTGTTCCTGTTGTGTATAGAAATAGTATGCTTAATTTTTTTATTTGTCTTTGCCTATAAAAAAAGTGAACCTTAAAAATTGCAATTTTTTTCCCTTTTTCATTATCCATTAAAAGTATCAACCACTGCTGACTCTAAGTCTAAATATTTTTCATTTACGGCTAACAGGTACAAAGATAACATGTTTTCTATTTAAAAAAGGAAAAATAAAGAAAATAAAAATATAAACGCATTTTGCACATCCAAAAAAAAAGGGAAAACAAAACACCCAAAAAATTGGAACAAAAATAGTGTTGAAATTTAAAAAATAAAAGCCCCTTTTTTTTTTTTTGAAAATTTTTAAGGAACGCTATGAAAAACCCTAACAAGTGAAGACAAGGATTTTAATATCACTCATCACATCATCGCAAATTTTATGTGACAGCACAGCATTTCAATTTTTTAAGTTCATAAAATCGTAATTTCTTAGATTAGACTGCCACATGGACTTCAAGTGATTGATACCAATAATGTACATAAAAAAACCATTTAAAAAAACTTAGGCATTTTTTTTCACAAAATTTTAAAGGGGGCCTGCAAGTGGGTGAAACAAAAGGCAGGATAGAAAGGGAAAATTTTTATTCTGTATCAGACAGTGGACAGCCTCGATGGGTAATGCCGATGTTATACTGTACGCAAAAAAGTCTGGGCTGAAATCAGCATTTTTTGCTTGTAGATGTTGAAGGGGTAAAAGAATGTTGGTTTTCCAAGCTTTTTCCTCAACACTCCTTCCTCTGTCACCGAGGGGGGGAGCGTGGGCAATTAGCTGACTAAAAAGGGGAGGTTAGGCTGCGTTATTGCGCACTAGGGACAAAAAAAAAATACAGCAGTAAAAATTTAATGTGTAATACCCCCCTATGACAAAAAAAAAAATACTTCCCCCTTTTTAAAACTGTACAAACAAAAAAGCCTAATGGTTGACGCTGACTTATTGGATACGTTACATAATTTTGTCCAATAACTATCACGTGACCCCTATTACCATTTTAAATTTTAAAAATTCTTGTTTGTTTAAAACAGCCTTGCGGTATAACTACCTATTTCAGTACATGATGCATTTCTAATGTAATAATTTTTTTTTGGGGACTTTTTTCCCCAGTTTACAGCTGGCCATTTATTATGTTTTTGAAGTTACAGTTGGAATCAGTATGTTATTTTTAATGTCTTTCCCAAAAAAAACTCGTGATGATGTGAGGGGTTTTTAATGATTCTACACCCTTTTGACTGAATTAAAATTTACAGGTACGTAAATTCCCTTTTAAAAACATTAATTCAAAGTTGAAATTACTTTTATGTTTTAATTAAAAATTTAAAAGATAACTTTGTTTAATTTTTTTTTACCATTTCTAATAGAATGTGCAGATATGCCTGTGGACAAATTATTATTTGCCCATATTTGTCAAAAAAATTTTTATCATTTAGGCTGCAAAACTTACAATTTATGTTTTCAGCATAACAAGCAGGGGACGGTCTTCCCTATTTGGAGCATGTTGGCCCCGTTTTTTTTTGCCCATGTGTCGGAAAAGAACTTTTGCCGTTCACACGCAGGAACAGTGGCTTATGAACCCCAAACATAGGCTTGTGTTTGTTTGTGGACACGCACTTCTGAGCAGAAAATGGCAGTGTTGGGGGCCCAGGGGGTAATTTCGGGGAGAAAGATGAACTAACGGGGAAAAAGGTAATTCGCCCCCGTTATTTAATCTAAAGGGGGCAGACAATTTGGCAATCCATGCCTTGTTCTTTTTTAGAAAAAAACCCTCTCATTAGGGAGGATAGTCCAGCGAGGGGCTGTTAGTACACCACCTCACACTAAAAACGCGCTCCGAAAAACTGGCAGCAGGGAAGCCCCCCCCCAAAAGCATCGGGGTAAGCTCTGGCCATGTATCCACTTAGAGCCCAAAAAATTAATGGGGAAAGCCATCTGGAGTACATAAAACAAACCCCAAGGGGAGTCGCACCATCGACGGAACGTTGCCCCCGCTGATGGACCCTCTCGATGGGGTAGACATTTTGGCGCGCCCAAAACTTGCCCCATTTTTTAACAACTGGCTTTCCCCCGTGAAGGCACTGCGTTGCCCCCCTTTTGTTGCAGAGCTCTCACACGCCTCACCACAGAGCTGCTTTGTAAAGCTTAGCAGCAGCAGTGCTTCGGCGTAAGGTAAACATTGGGGATTGCACCAGTGTGTCTTGGTACCCCCCGCATTTTACGTCCCGTTCAAGGGTGTGTGAGGCTTTTGACGTTTCCCGGTAGCGTGGGTCTAGGAGGGTGTACACCCAATAATCAGACGTCGTGAGAATGTGGGCGATGCGGCGGTGTTTCTTAGGCACTGCAGCATGAAATCAACCATGTGCTGCAGACTCCTAACTGGCAAAGAAACGCTGTCCTCTGCAAGAGGCGTCATCTCTGCCTGCTCTGCATCACCCCACCCTCGCTCTACATACTGACTAGAGCGTTGTGTACCTCCCTCTGGAGCGATGTCTTCCTCCTCCATTGACCCTCCTCCTCATCCTGCTCACAAAGTGAGCCCTGCCCAGCCCTTTGTGAGGAACCACGTTGCGCTGCTTTCCAGAAGGTGATGGAATTGTGACTCCTCATCCCCACCCTCTTCCAAAACCTCATCCCTTATTGCTTGCAGTGTTTTTGAAGCAGGCAGATAAGGGGGACAGTCAGGCTGACTAGTGCATCATCTGCACTCGCCATCCGCGTTGACTCATCAAACGCACGCAAAACGTGGCACTGTCCTTCATAGTGGCCCACTCATTAATGGTGAAGTGTGGACGGCGCAAATTGCGTGTTGATTGCGCCTGATGCAGCTGATACTCCATAACTGCTGGCTGCTGCTCACACAAACCGCTCCACATATGTAACGTTGAATTCCACCTGGTGGATACGTCACATATGATGCGATGTTCAGGAAGGCGCAATCTGCGTTGCAGAGCTGCAATGCGCGATCTGGCCATGCTGGAACGTCGCAAGTGAGCGCACCTAGGCGGGCCTTGTGCAGCAGTGCATCAAGATCCGGATAGTCCCTCAAAAAACTCTGCATGACCAAGTTGAGCACTTGTGCCAGACATGGTATGTGGTGAGTTTGCCAAGGCCCAGAGCTGCCACCAGATTTCGGCCATTGTCACACACTACCCAAACCTGGCTGGAGATTCGCTGGCAAAAACCACACGTCGCTCTCCTGCTTGATGGCATTCCAGACCTCCTGCGCTGTGTGGCTTCGATTCCCCATGGAATTAATTTCAGAACGGCCTGTTGCCGTTTGGCCACGCTGTGCTCATATCGGTTCCCATAGGTAAGCGTCCACGGGTCCATGTGGAGGTAGACCGTGACGGCTCCTGCAGCGATGATTCTGAGGAACTGGAGTAGGAGGAGGAGTCAATTGGACAGACTTGATTCCACCAATCCTTGGAGTTGGCAGAACACGTACAGCGCCACTCGCAAGATCTGTACCCGGCTCCACAACATTCACCCAATGGGCAGTGAGTGAAAGGTATCGTCCCTGGCCATGGGTACTGGTCCACACATCGGTGGTCAGATGGACCTTGCTACTGACGGCGTTTAGTAGCGCATGTTTAATTTTTGCCTCAACATGCTTTTGCAGACCAGGGACGGCTTGCCTGCTGAAATAAAATCGGCTGGGCACATTGTATTGTGGGACTGCCAATGCCATTAATTCACGGAAACTGTCAGTCTCCACCAGCCTGAATGACAGCATTTCAAGGGACAGGAGTTTTGCAATGCCAGCATTCAGAGCCTGTGCTCGTGGATGGTTTGCCGAGTATGGCCGTCTTTTATCCCATGCCTGTGCTACCGATGGCTGTTTTGTGGCCTGGGTGTGTGAGGATGACAGGGAACTTGCAGCTGTGGGTGGAATAACACTGTGTCTCTGGACAACAGTGACAGAGGTTCTTCCATGGCGATCCTGTGAGGAAGCCGAACCAGCTGTGTGTGAACTGGAGGAAGAGGCTCAAACACGAGCTGAAGATGTAGGTGCTGCTGTAGGTTGGCCTACATCTCCAGTGTGTTTTTGTAACTCAACAAAGTGCTTTGACCGCACATGTTTCCACATATTTGTTGTATTAAGGTTACTGACACTTTTACCTCTTTTTAATTTTTTGATTACACAGCTTGCATTTGACATAGCAAATATCATCTGCAACTGTATCAAAAAAGGACCACGCAGAGCAAGTCCTGGGAGCGCCCGGTTTGGCTGTTGGAAGAGAACTGCTCCGAACGGGTGCCAAACTGGAGGCTACAGGCAAGCGAGTCTGCAGCCTACCTCTCCCTACTGTTTGGACCGTTGGGGCAATCTCTTCCTCAGAGCTGCTCCCACCACCTTCCTGTTCCTCACGCCATGTTGGGTCTTGGACCTCATCATCCCACCACTACCCTCTTCCAACACCTGCTGTTGTTGGGTGGTCTGGCCAGCACCATGCTCAACAGAAACTGGCAACTGAGTCTCATCATCATCAGATGCGTTCTGCGGTGTGCTGACCATCGGCACTGGCTCACCCGCCTCTTCAATTCAGAGAGACACAGCTGTTCGCATCACTGCATACTGCCTCTTCTTCACATTCCAGAATGCTGCTTGGCTGGGCCCCTGTTTGCAAGCCAACAGATTCTGAGAACAGAAGCAGAGACTCAGCTGGCTCCTGTACAGAGCTCTCTGACTGCCTGGGCAATTTGGCAGGCGGTGAAGAGACTGATGGTTGTTCAACAGTGCTGTGGTCCTGAGAGGAGGTGGAAGCTATTGAAGTCGATGCATTGGCTGCCATCCAACCAACAACGGCTTCAATTTGTTCTTCACGCAGCAGGGGGGTACGCTGAGCTCCTACAAAAGTGCGCATAAAGGAACGCTCACGGGAAAACTGGTGGATGCTGTGTCACTGGGTGCGGCAGCAGCCACAGAATCCCCACGTCCTCTCCCTGCTGCAAATCCACGGCCTCGACCACGACCACGTGCCTTACTCACTGACTTCTTCATCTTGGTAGATTGATAAAGAAAGTCAGAAAAGTTATAAGGCCTAAGTGTGGTTATTCCTCACAGACTACAGTGAACCCTGCAGACAACTGTTCAGTATCTGTGAAAGGCCCCTTTGTGTACTTCTATAGTGTTTGCAACCAATGTATTGTATACGGATGGAAGCGCGTCACACTAATAGATTAGATTTTTTTCCACTAAAATGGAGCAGCACCAATTAGAGAAAAATGTGAAGGATGAGGCAGTGACACACGCTCAGCAGACTACAACCGGCAGTGGTTGAAGAACAAACTGGAGCGTAATCTGCACTCACAAAATGAAAAGCTCACAGACTACAGTGAACACTGAAACACAACTGTTCATAGCTGTTAAAGGCCCCTTTGTCTACTTCTATAGTATTTGCAACCAATGTATTGTATACGGATGGAAGCGCGTCACACTAATAGATTAGATTTTTTTCCACTAAAATGGAGCAGCACCAATTAGAGAAAAATGTGAAGGATGAGGCAGTGACACACGCTCAGCAGACTACAACCGGCAGTGGTTGAAGAACAAACTGGAGCGTAATCTGCACTCACAAAATGAAAAGCTCACAGACTACAGTGAACACTGAAACACAACTGTTCAGTAGCTGTTAAAGGCCCCTTTGTCTACTTCTATAGTGTTTGCAACCAATGTATTGTATACGGATGGAAGCGCGTCACACTAATAGATTAGATTTTTTTCCACTAAAATGGAGCAGCACCAATTAGAGAAAAATGTGAAGGATGAGGCAGTGACACACCTCAGCAGACTACAACCGGCAGTGGTTGAAGAACAAACTGGAGCGTAATCTGCACTCACAAAATGAAAAGCTCACAGACTACAGTGAACACTGAAACACAACTGTTCAGTAGCTGTTAAAGGCCCCTTTGTCTACTTCTATAGTGTTTGCAACCAATGTATTGTATACGGATGGAAGCGCGTCACACTAATAGATTAGATTTTTTTCCACTAAAATGGAGCAGCACCAATTAGAGAAAAATGTGAAGGATGAGGCAGTGACACAAAGCTCAGCAGACTACAACCGGCAGTGGTTGAAGAACAAACTGGAGCGTAATCTGCACTCAAAAAATGAAAAGCTCACAGACTACAGTGAACACTGAAACACAACTGTTCAGTAGCTGTTAAAGGCCCCTTTGTCTACTTCTATAGTGTTTGCAACCAATGTATTGTATACGGATGGAAGCGCGTCACACTAATAGATTAGATTTTTTTCCACTAAAATGGAGCAGCACCAATTAGAGAAAAATGTGAAGGATGAGGCAGTGACACACGCTCAGCAGACTACAACCGCAGTGGTTGAAGAACAAACTGGAGCGTAATCTGCACTCAAAAAATGAAAAGCTCACAGACTACAGTGAACACTGAAACACAACTGTTCAGTAGCTGTTAAAGGCCCCTTTGTCTACTTCTATAGTGTTTTTCAACCAATGTATTGTATACGGATGGAAGCGCGTCACACTAATAGATTAGATTTTTTCCACTAAAATGGAGCAGCACCAATTAGAGAAAAATGTGAAGGATGAGGCAGTGACACACGCTCAGCAGACTACAACCGGCAGTGGTTGAAGAACAAACTGGAGCGTAATCTGCACTCAAAAAATGAAAAGCTCACAGACTACAGTGAACACTGAAACACAACTGTTCAGTAGCTGTTAAAGGCCCCTTTGTCTACTTCTATAGTGTTTGCAACCAATGTATTGTATACGGATGGAAGCGCGTCACACTAATAGATTAGATTTTTTTTCCACTAAAATGGAGCAGCACCAATTAGAGAAAAATGTGAAGGATGAGGCAGTGACACACGCTCAGCAGACTACAACCGGCAGTGGTTGAAGAACTAACTGGAGCGTAATCTGCACTCACAAAATTAAAAGCTCACAGACTACAGTAAACCCTGCAGACAACTGTTCAGTAGCTGTGAAAGGCTCCTTTCTGTACTTCTATAGTGTTTGCAACCAATGTATTGTATACGGATGGAAGCACGTCACACTAATAGATTTGATTTTTTTCTAATATAATGGAGCTGCACCAATTCCACAAAATAAAATAAAAAAAAAAGAGTCAGTGACACGTGCAGATGCCTACAAACAGCGGTGGATGCAGAGCAAACTGCAGCGTCACCTGCACTGTCACACACACACCTTGCACAGAGCTGTTAAAACAACACTGGCAAAATGAAGCTTTACACAGCGGTTGGTAAACTAGCCTGCCTCAAGCACAGTAGTACACAAAATCGCAATATCTAACTGTCCCTCAGAGTGAGCAGAGTAGCGTTCTGTCCCTAACTGAGTTCACAGCACAGTGACGCTAAAATGGCTGCGGCGCCTTTTATAGTGCATTCTGACATCATTTCAGCAGCCAATCACAGCCATGCCATTAGTTAAGATGACCGCAGCATTACAGGATGTGCCCACACTTCATAAGATTCATCATAGGCTGACTAACATCACATTGCCTCTCAAAGAATTATGGGAACTTCCGATTCCGGTATACGATATTGAAAAAGTATCGGAATTAAGTATCGGAATTCCGATAACGCGAATATCGGCCGATACCCGATACTTGCGGTATCGGAATGCTCAACACTAGTTCTGATACATTACCTTTTTTCTGCCTTTTGTATTACGGTCAAATCCATACTGAGAGAACGTCTGTGTGTGACTCCGGAAATAAATACGGAGATTTAAATATTCCCCTTCACCGTATATAGATGGTATCTTCTGATACAGTACCATTTTTCTGCCTTTTGTATTATGGTCAAATCCATACTGAGTGAGCGTCTGTGTGTGACTCCGGAAATATATACAGAGATTTAAATTTTCCCCTACACGATATAAACCTGGTATCTTCTGATACAGTACCTTTCTTCTGCCTTTTGTAATATGGTCAAATGCATACTGAGTGAGAGTCTGTGTTTGACTTCGGAAATATATATGGAGATTTAAATTTTCCCCTACACTATATACACCTGGTATCTTCTGATACAGTACCTTTTTTCTGCATTTTGTATTACGGTCAAATTCATACTGAGAGAGCGTCTGTGTGTGACTCCGGAAATATATACAGAGATTTAAATTTTCCACTCCACCATATACAGCTGGTATCTTCTGATACAGTACCATTTTTCTGCCTTTTGTATTACGGTCAAATCCATACTGAGTGAGCGTCTGTGTGGGACTCCGGAAATATATACGGAGATTTATATTTTCCCCTACACAATATACACCTGATATCTTCTGATACCGTACCTTTTTTCTGCCTTTTGTATTATGGTCAAATCCATACTGAGAAAGTGTCTGTGTGTGACTCCGGAAATATATATGGAGATTTAAATTTTCCCCTACACTGTATACAGCAGTACGCTTCTGATACAGTACTGTTTTTCTGCTTTTTGTATTCTGCTCAAATCCATACTGAGTGAGCGTTTGTGTGTGACTACGGAAATATATGCGGAGATTTAAATTTTCCCCTACACTATATACACCTGGTATCTTCTGATACAGTACCTTTTTTCTGCCTTTTGTATTATGGTCAAATCCATACTGAGAGAGCATCTGTGTGTGATTCCGGAAATATATACTGAGATTTAAATTTTCCCCCACACTATAAACACCTAGTATCTTCGTGATACAGTACCATATATCTGCTGGTATTTTTGGTACATTTTCCCAAACATGAGGAAGTATGGTGGAAGAGGCCGTGGACGTAGGCGGGGGGTCAGCTGGTACTGATGGTGGTGGTGTGCATCTCCTGGTAGTGCCAAAAGCACAATAGCACCTAAGGCAGGAGGTGTAGAGCCTGCGTCATCGTGTTGCTCCGGAAGGCCAGGAAGGCTACCTTTTCTGGGAGTAGGTAAACCGCTTTTAAAGCCGGAGCATCAGGAACAGGTTTTGGCTTACATTGCCGAAACAGCCTCCAGCTCTCTCGCCTTCTCTTCTAAAGTTTCAAAAAATGCAAGCACTGAGTCATCAGTGCAGGCTCCTAGTCAGGAACAACACCTTTCCTTGTGTCCTTCACCCCCAACAAAAGTGAATGATGCTGCAGGCCACACTACAGATTACTCCATGGAGCTCTTTTCACATACCATGCCTGGGTTATCAAGTGAAATCCTGAATTACCTAGTCCAAGATGAACATGACATGGAGTGCACTGATGCACAGCTACTGCTATATGATTCTGCTGGTACATTCACCCGGAGCACTGCATTGCCATCGCCGTCTACTGAGCCAGATTCTGACCCTGATGAAACTCAGGTGCCACTTCCTGCATACTCTACCACCTAACACGGTGACACAGAGGAAGGTGCAGATAAAATTGAAGAGGTGATGGATGACTCAGTTGTTGACCCGGATTGGCATCCATTGGGGGAAGAGGGTGCCGCTGGCAATAGCTCAGAAGAGGAGGAGTATCCGCAGCAGGCATCGACATCGCAGCTGTGGTTATCTGGCAGGCCCGTAGCTGTCCAAAAACGTGTTAAAAAAACAAAAAGAGTTGCAGGACAGCTTGGCCAGACGGTCAAATGAGCACAGCGTTCAAGCCCTGAAAATTTATCCCATAGTAGGAAGAGTGCAGTGTGGCACTTTTTTGACCAAAATCCTATTGATGAGGCAAAGGTTATCTGTAAGAAGTGTGGAAGGACCTTTAGCCGAGGGAAAAATCTCCGAAATTTGAATACCAGTTGCATGCTTAGACATTTAAACACCATGCACTTGCAAGCATGGACGGACTACAAAACCTCAGACAGCACATGTGCACCTGCTCCGACTGAAGGTAGCCAGCAACGCTATATCGCTTCCCCCACTGTAAGCCCACCGGTTAGCACACCACCAGCAAGAAATATTGAGGTGTCGTCGCAAGGCCAAAGCAGTCAGGAATCACATTGTTTTTCCAATGAAGGACTGAATCTAGGCCATCACCACCACCACCACCATCACCAACCCCCTCTCAGTCCGCCATGTCCACCGCTAGTTCCCCCACATGCAGTTCTCAAGTCCAGCTCACCCTACCAGACACTCTGAGTAGGACAAGAAAGTACTCATCCTCTCATCCACTGGCTTTGAACTCCTACATTGCTAAACTGATCTCATTAGAAATTATGCCCTTCCATTTGGTTGAAAGCGCAGCGTTCCGAGAGCTCATGCCCTACGCTGTCCCACACTATGACCTACCCAGTCAGCACTTCTTTTCTAGAAAAGCCATCCCTGCCCTCCACCTGCATGTGAAAGACCGCATTGTCCAAGTACTCAAACAATCAGTGAGTGGATAGGTGCAACTCACAACAGATGCATGGGCCAGTAGGCATGGCCAGGGCCATTACGTGTCCATCACTGCACACTGGGCTAATGTGGTGGATTCAGGCTCCACAGAAGACAGCGGCGGTGGGACAGTGCTGCCTAGCCCACGGTATAGACAACAGTTGGCTGTAGGCTTTCGACCCTCCTCCTCCTCCAGAAGCGAAAGCTCGTAGACAGAGCGCAGTCGCACGAGCACTCCATCCGCAGCTGCCAGTGTTGCACACGAGGTGTCCCACTATCGAATAGCTAGTGGTAAGTGTCAGCAGGCTGTTTTAAAGATGATGTCTTTGGGCGACAACAGACACACTGCGGAGGTACTGGCCGACTACTTGCAGCGAGAAACTGAGTCATGGCAGGGAAGTTTACATCTTGAGCCAGGCAAGGTAGTCAGTGATAACGGCCTTAATTTTGTGATGACCATAGCCCTGGCCAAACTAAGACACATACCTTGCTGGGCTCACACCTTGAACCTGGTGGTGCAGTGCTTCATAAATAATTATCCGGAGTTAACAGCCCTGCTCCATAAGGTGCGAAGACTGTGCTCGCACATCCATCGCTCGCCCGTAGATTTCAGTCGTACGCAGAGGCTGCAACGATCGCTCCACCTCCCCAAGCACTGCCTAATCCTAGACGTTGCAACAAGTTGGAACTCCACCATGCACATGGTTGATAGGCTGTGCGAACAGTGGCAGGCTGTAATGCATTTGTGGGAGGATACACAGGCAGGCAGTTTGAGGGCAGACATCGAGTTGTCGGGTGTGCAGTGGTCAAAGCTGAAAGACCTCTGTAAAGTCCTTCAGTGTTTTGAGGAATGTACACGGCTGGTAAGAGCAGACAACGCCATCATAAGCATGAGCATCCCACTTATGCGTCTGCTCATGCAAACTTTGACGCACATTAAGGATCAGGCGTCTGCAGCGGAGGAGGAAGAGGAGGAGGAGGGAAGCCTTGATGACAGTCAGCCATTGTCTGCTCAGGGAACTTTCCTGGACGAGGTGGAGGAAGAACAGGAAGAGGAGGAGGATGGGGGATGATTATTTTGGGGAGGAGGATGCTTCTCAGAGGGCAAGAGAAAATGTTGGCTTGCCAAGGTCAGGTACAGGGTTTGTGCGTGACTGGAGGGATGTGGATTTGGCAGAAATTGCTCCTCCACCCACCACTGGCAGTGCATCATTGACACCTGGAACATTGGCCCACAACCTCGGGGCGATGTAAGATGGGAGCACTAGCAAAATGGGACTTAATTGAAGTAAAGGCCTTGGAGACCTCCTCTGACCACAATTTGGGATTGGCTCCCTTCTTGGTGAGGGCTACCAAGGGAGCTACCACAGTGGAGAAGTGGGGAATGAATTGGCGATAGTAATTAATGAACCCCATAAAGCGCTGCACCGCTCTAAGAGAATGGGGTTCTTGCCAATCCATCACAGCCTGTAGTTTGGCAGGATCCATAGCCAATCCCTGGGCGGGGATGATATAGCCCAGGAAAGGTAAAGACTCCTGCTCAAACATGCATTTCTCCAACTTTGCATAGAGGGAGTTTGCCCGTAACAGGTCGAAGACTTTGCAGACATCCCTCCGGTGAGAGTCAATATCTGGAGAAAAGATGATAATATCATCCAGATAGACTACTACAGAGGTGGAAAGCATATCCCGGAAGATATCATTGACAAAGTCTTGGAAAACGGCTGGGGCATTACAGAGCCCGAAGGGCATCACCAGGTATTGATAATGCCCATCCCTGGTATTAAAAGCCGTCTTCCATTCGTCCCCTTCATGGATGCAAATCAGGTTATAAGCACCACGCAGATCTAATTTAGCATATACCCTTGCTCCCCGGAGCCTATCAAAGAGCTCAGAGATCAGGGGCAACGGGTACTTATTCTTAACGGTGATGGCGTTAAGACCTCTGTAATCTATACACGGACGTAATTCTCCACTCTTCTTCTGCACGAAGAAGAACCCCACTCCTGCTGGTGACACCGACTTCCTAATGAACTCTCTTGCCAGATTCTCCTGGATATATTGAGACGTAGCCTCCGTCTCAGGAAGAGAGAGGGGATAGACCCTTCATCGAGGAGGTTCTGCTCCAGGCAAGAGGTCAATAGGACAGTCGTAGGGACGATGGGGCGGCAGAGTCTCTGCAGCCTTTTTAGAGAACACGTCTGCATATGACTGATAACTCTTGGGAAGAGGAGAAAGATCTGCGGGTATCTCTGTAGTGGTAACCTGAATGCACTCCCTGACACATCTGTCCTTACATGACTCACTCCAACCCAGTATCCTACCGTAGGTCCACTCAATATGAGGGGAGTGGGAATGGAGCCAGGGTACTCCCAGTAGGATTTCGTCTATTCCCTCGGGAAGGACGAGAAGGGAAATAATTTCCTGATGGGAAGGGGGTACACACAAAGTAAGAGGGACAGTCTGATGTGTAATTGGCGAGGGCAATGTCAATCCATTCACTACCCGGACAGTCACTGGTTTGTCGAGCGCTACCAGATGTATTGCGTGGCGACGAGCAAAGGTGGATGACATGAAATTCCCCTCTGCTCCTGAGTCCACACAAAGCTTGACTGTAAGTGTGGAAGAGTCCACAGTGACTGTCCCTTCAAATGTCATCTTGGAGGAAAATGCCGCTGTCTCTAGTGAACCTCCTCCCAGGGCCACTAGACGCGATCGCTTCCCCGATTGCTGTGGACATTTGTTGGCATAGTGTCCTGTCAGCTGGCAAAGGTTACAGACCACAGATACTCGGACGACTCGAGACTTAGGTCTTGCACGAGGAACCTCAGTGGCCTTTTGGGATTCGGACATCAGATCGGGGGATTCGAGAGGTGTGGCAAAGGTGGGAGCCAACCGAATCCTCTGCCTACACTGGTCCCGCTCCAACCTCCGCTCGTGAAAACGGAGGTCGATGCGGGTAGATATGGAGATAAGCTTCTCCTGTGTGGCGGGAATCTCCCTGGTAGCCAAAGCGTCTTTAACATGATCAGCCAGTCCTCGCCAGTAGACTGGAATGAGAACTTTATCCGACCAGTCTAGCTCTGAGGCCAGAGTCCGAAACTGGACGGAAAACTGACTGACCAAAGACGAACCCTGTGCCAATGCCAGCAGTTGTAGCGCCGTATCGTGGGTGACCTGAGGTCCTAAAAAGACCTTTTTAACAGCCTCCAGGAAGAGGAGGAGGATGAGGGGGATGATTATTTTGGGGAGGAGGATGCTTCTCAGAGGGCAAGAGAAAATGTTGGCTTGCCAAGGTCAGGTACAGGGTTTGTGCGTGACTGGAGGGATGTGGATTTGGCAGAAATTGCTCCTCCACCCACCACTGGCAGTGCATCATTGACACCTGGAACATTGGCCCACATGTGTGGTTATGTGTTGTGGATTCTAAAAAGGGACTGCCAAAATTATGAAGGATGACGACTACTGGATGGCCAGCATCCTCGATCCACGCTATAAAGGAAAATTACAGAACATCATGCCACAGGAGAACCTAAAGCTAATATTGGCGAACAAACAAGCAACTCTGGTAAACCATTTGTTAGAGGCATTCACAGCACACAGCAGCGGTGCAGGTTCTACCACGAGCCATACTGGGCCAAATGGAAGAGGTGTTTGTGGTGCACACAGCAGCGGTGCAGGTTCTATCATGAGTCATACTGGGTCAAATGGAAGAGGTGTTCTTGGTGCACACAGCCGAAGTGGTTTTGGAGACGGGGGTTTCATGACCATGTTGTGGACTGATTTCTCGAGTACCACTCACACGACTGTTAATACTGAATCGATTGCAACAGACAGGAGACAGCAGTTGTCAACTATGGTTCAAAATTACCTCTCCTCCCTATCGATGTTCTCCCTCACAGGTCATTCCCCTTTGACTATTGGGCCTGTAAACTGGACACCTGGCCTGAATTGGCACAATATGCCTTACAGGAGCTTGCTTGCCCTGCTGGTAGTGTGCTATCAGAAAGAGTCTTCAGTGCTGCTGGATCAATCCTGACAGAAAGAAGGACCCGGCTGTCGACTCAAAATGTTGGTGATCTCACCTTCATAAAAATGAACCATGCCTGGGTTTCAAAGGTTTTTGTACCACTTTCCCCTAATGACACACAGGTTGCCAGCAAAATGGCTCGCTTTGTCCTCCTCTTCCTCCGACTTCTCCAATTCTTCCATTTGCAGTTGCTGAACGTTCAGCTTACACCTCAACATATGCCAGTTTTTCCACCTCCCTAACTGGGCTGTACCACCCAGGGCCGGCGTCAGCACCTGGCGCACCCGGGCAAGTGGTGGGGCCCTGAGCAGGTGAGGGGGCCCACTCGCCATCAGAGACACCGGCGTACTATGAGGGGCCCTGTGCCAGTGCCGGAGCCCACGAGTGGGCCCCCCTGCTTGCTCAGGGCCCCAGCACTTGCAATACTTACCTCTCCCTGCTCCACCGCTGTGACGTTGTTAGGGTCTGCGGAACGCACCAAATATATGAGGTAGAGAGGTGCGTTCGCAGCCCGGGGTCCACCGTGCAGGCGGAACCTGCTGCTAGTAAAATGGCACAAGACGCGAACTCTGTTATCCCGCAGAGTCACCAAAATAAACACCGCAATGCGCTGTGGCAATATGTGCGAACTCTGTTATTTCACGGAGCCGCTAGTAGGAGTGCCGCAGCGCTATATGACGATGTGTGCGAACTCACTAAACACAACTGATTCGAAAAATAAACACGCTAGGGCGCTGTCTAGCGTTGAAAGCGCACCCTGTTACGTCACAGGGCCGCTGAGAAAAAGTTCTGTGTCCTGTCAGGCACCCAGGTACACAGTTAAGTGCTAAGCGAACATAGAACGTGATCATGTGCTAATGTCCTCGCGGGAGTCACCCGCAATCTATGGCGTCTGAACGCCAGGCCCTGAATACGGCAATCAACTCCTCACCAGTTATGCCGGTAATCTAGGGCATCTAGGACACCGACACTGACCAGCTAGCTTACCAAACTCCTCACCGATTAAGTCGGTATTCTAGAGGCTTATTTCAGCCGGGCCCTAACCACACACACGCATGACCACACTGGCGCAAAGCATATAATGGTTGATATTCCAGAACACCAGTAGTCACAGGACCTTCCTGGCAGACCAATAGGAGCTGCTGCAGTACCTGAGCATGTGACCCCTGATCTCCAATGAGAGATCTCACGCTGGGCATGCTCAGAAGGGGAAAACAAGGACTTTGTCCTAAAGACGTCTGCTTGCCGCTAACCAGTACTGGCCACTAGTGTTGAGCATTCCGATACCGCAAGTATCGGGTATCGGCCGATATTCGTGTTATCGGAATTCCGATACTTAATTCCGATACTTTTTCAATATCGTATACCGGAATCGGAAGTTCCCATAATTCTTTGAGAGGCAATGTGATGTTAGTCAGCCAATGATGAATCTTATGAAGTGTGGGCACATCCTGTAATGCTGCGGTCATCTTAACTAATGGCATGGCTGTGATTGGCTGCTGAAATGATGTCAGAATGCACTATAAAAGGCGCCGCAGCCATTTTAGCGTCACTGTGCTGTGAACTCAGTTAGGGACAGAACGCTACTCTGCTCACTCTGAGGGACAGTTAGATATTGCGATTTTGTGTACTACTGTGCTTGAGGCAGGCTAGTTTACCAACAGGTCCTGCCCACATCCTTCTTCCTAGTGAGGATTCAACATCATCAGCCGGCGTTCCTGATCTGGCCACGGAGGCCAGAGATCACCGGCTTTCATCAACGGATGTAAGTTTCGTCTGCGGGCCATAGGAGGCTGAAGTCGGACTTTCTACTGCAAGTGACCCATCGGGGTTGTCAGGTAAAACCTGTGCAAACAGGACTATTTTCTCCACAGTGCACCACTAATACTCATTCATCTGAGCTGTCACCGGCCGGGACAGTGTCAATTTCTTCTGACCTTTCTGCATAAAAGGTTTTTTAGGATTTCTGCAGCGTTTTTCTGCTCCATCGTTAAAAGAGACCTCTTTTACTTTTTCAGGTTTGTCCATATTAATACCCATATGAATAAATACCTTATGCGTATTATGACTATTTAGTCCTTTGGTTTGGGGTTTACTACATAATAGACTACAGGCTTTTCTCATCACCTTTTTCTCACGGGTCTTAGTGCAATATTTATTTATTACTGTATTATTACATCTGCATCTCAAACTGTTCTACAGAGTGCGTCTGAATTTATGTATTGTTTTCCATTTGACACATGCATATTCCTATTTTTCTACAGATCCTTTTGTGTCTTGTAGTTTTTATGTGCGCAAACTATTTTTATTTTCAATTATAGAGGGCCATGTTATTGACTTTGCATTGACGTGTAAAAGATTTATGTTTTGCCACTGGCTATATGTATTCTAAAGGTGTACCCAGTCTCAACAGATCATTAGTCTGATTGTTCTTTGATTCTCCTAAATGTGAATTTGTCTGATTTGGTGTCAAACTTGACTTTGTCCCTATTTTTGTTTTGCCATGTGACCCAATGATTATACAAATCTATATAGGGTTTGGCATCATCAAAAGTAACAGAATATTAGCATGCATGCATATTTAGGATATAAAAGAGAAGTATCTTGTTGTGCCAGAGTGTTCCTAACTCCTGAATGGATATAAAACAATATGGTCTACGGATCAGGTAAAATCGAGGGTCCGCATGTCTATATTTTATACAATTTGAGTGGGCAAGGGTGGGATTTAGAGATTAGCCCATTCATGAAAGTTTTGGGAGCTGAGAACCTTCAGGAGTTGTTAACCATGCTTTGAGGTCGATTGAATGCCATGTCACTCAGGCAGCCAATCACTGCTGTCAAGCGCAATGGAAAGCAACACACGGTTGGTCCTGTGGCCAGCAGCACAGGAGGGGTAAGGGTAAAACATTAATATATTAGATTATGTTTTACTATTTGGAGCAAGTTTGAAGTTTTCTTTAAGGATTGGAAAACCACCTTCAGTTAGGAATCGGATCAATCAAACAGGGCACAATATGGAATAATGTGCGTTGTTATACACAGTAACTTACAAACGTGGTTCTCTCTGGCATCTATGTACATGGGCAAGTATTACTCTAATTTGGGTCTAATGTGTAGTTTATTGGGTGCAATATAGGCTCATTGTAGGACTGCAAACACACAATTTGGTTCTTTGCAGGTAGAATATGGTACTTTATGCAAAGTATATGGCTGTGTGCAGGCACAGAATCGCACTGTCCTATGAAAACAAACTATGGGACTATTGTGGCATGGTATGGCGGTCTCTGGCCACTGTTTAGCATAATATAGTACTATATGGACATTGGACAACAACAACTTTTTAATGTGCTGGTATTGTTGTGGTTACAATTAAAGAAATATTCTCAATTTGTCTCTGGAGCAGGTCAGAGCTATGTTGCTCTTTACTTCTTTGTTTCTGATAGGATAGGCTGAGTTATAGTATTAGTAGAACTATAAAGTTCTGCTGTAACACATTCAGCTATTAGTGATTTGTTTTATAATGTACACTGCTATCACTGTATTTACGGTACATATAGAGATAATGGCACTTGAACAAGCACATAGCTCAGGATAGTCAGAGCTGTGATTAGGAGAACTGCTCTTGGAGAAGCTAGTGCTATAGATTGGTGATTTTGCAAGTAGAGATGGGCGAACCCGAACAGTAAAGTTCGGCATCCAGACCGAACACCTATGACCCGACATGAAATGACACTTGGTGTACATAGGGTTAACCATGTCTTTTCATGTCCTTTGTTTATCTAAATTTGACAAACAATTAAATCAAACTATGTGTGCAAAATTTCACCCCTGTAGGGGTTAATTAAAGGTGTAAATTCGTAGCAAAAAAGTCCGGTTTTTTTTACAACGAATTTACACCTTTAATTAAACCCCTACAGGTTGAAATTTTGCACACATAGACTGATTTAATTGTTTGTGCAAATCAGATAGCAAACGACATGAAAAGACATGGTTAAACCTATGTACACCAAGTGTCATTTTATGTCGGGTGGGGTTCTGTCTTTTCATGAAGCCGGCTTTACCGGCCCAAATTTAATCAAAGGATATTTCTATGTAGAAGTGTATAAACTATACATAAAATGTATATATATATGTCACAATGACATGTTATATATATATATATGTATTCTATGTGTGTATATTTAGTGTTTACAAGGAAAGAATGGGGTTTTTTTAGTTGCGATATTTTGTCCCATAGACTTACATGGGACTTTTCCGGTTATCGGTATCGGGTATCGCCGATATTTTAGTGATTTTCGGCGTACCCTTCCGATTCCGATACTTTAGGATATCGGAAAGTATCGTCAACTCTATGGCCACAATAGCGAGCCTGGAGGAACAGTATTTAAACCTCTGCACACTATTAGACTGGCGAGACGCTGGGACTGAGTCTAAGCTGAGCAGGCTCCACTGCGGACGGAGATAAATGGGGAAAGCAGCAGGACTGGTGAGACTCCCCTTGTGCAGCAGCGTGAACTCAAACCCTAACATTTCCCCCCCCCTAGGGCCCCCCTTCTTTGGGCCTCGCTGCGATGAGCTGCGGAGCGTGAAAATGCTCGGGAGGCTCCCGGACCTATCCTCAGGCCCATAACCCCTCCAATCCACCAAATAAAATTTTTTGCCTCGACCACTTGCACCCAAATGTCGTTCACCTCATATCGTCGGTAGATGAAACCCCACGTACGGCAATGACTCGGAAAACCGGGGAAAAGGGCCACG
>JARQOD010009908.1:0-29464 GCA_033576555.1 Oophaga sylvatica
AATTCTCAAGCACAAAACCAGTTCAATTCAGGCACACAGGACTCGCTTATAGCGAGCTACAGAATCCTGTTCGTGACGCCCAAGTTGAGTCGCACAGAGCCAGAGGTTTTGGGGGTACTCGGCACCGAGCCCATCGACTTCTATGGGGTATGTCACGGCTTTACCCGGCAATTGAATCAGAGTCTATTTTACTATGTAGAAGTGTATAAACTATAAATATATGTATATATATATGTCACAATGACATGTATATATATATATATATATGTATTCTATGTGTGTATATTTAGTGTTTACAAGGAAATAAAGGTTTTTTTTAGTTGCGATTTTTTGTTCCCATAGACTTACATTGGACTTCCGGTATCGGAATCGGATATCGACGATATTTAGTGATATCGGCGATACCATTTCAATACGATATTTTTAGATATCGAGCAGTATCGCTCAACACTATTCGTAATCCCCCAACATATGGTAGGGGGATGATCCAGTGCACATGATCCAGTTCTTTCTTCATTCATTATTAAAGCTGATTTGATATTTTTACACTTTTTCACATTCCTACTAGGGTTAAGCTTAAAGGGGTTGTCCACTACTAGGATAACCCCTTCTTGATCAAAATGTTTAGCCCCCATAAAATAATAAAGCCTATACTCACCTCCCGTTTGCTCTCCCCGGGGCTCTTGTGCGGTGTTATGACACATGACGCCGGTGTCCAATCAGTGCTGGCATTATGGTCTCTGCCTTCAGACGTTTTGAACATGAAGAGGAGGTCCGAGATGCAGCTGATGTAAGGTTCTATGTATATATTCCTGAAACTCAGTTTGTTCGTCAGCCATTTTACTTTCTGTCTTGCTGCAGCTATCTTGTCCTCAGTCAAAATGGAGTTTCCAGCTTGCATGTTCCCGCCCTGATTCTCTCCTTTGCTTCTTAAGCAGCCACAGCTGAGCAATCAGTGCTTCAGAATCTAGCCTGCAGTGAACCTGTGACTTGACTCCTGTAAGCCTTGGACCTTGTACTCCAGCTATTCCTACTGAGGAACTCTGAAGCACTTGTGGACTCTGAACCCTGCTCTTTGAAAGACCCACGTTTGCATGGACTTACGGTAACAGAGAAGAAGATCCTGAATCTGTATTGGAGAGTGATTGCTGAGCTTGGATTACTCTGGCCTGCTGTGTCTCCTGTTTCTGTGTCTGCAAACTGTGTGACTATTTCTGCCAACTTGTATGAAGTAATACAGGACTTTTCTATATCAAACCTGTGACTCCTGTGTTTTCATCGCACCCAAGCATAAGACGCTATATGAACTGTACTACATACATTACAAGATTCTGAAGCCAAAACGTTAGTGTCTGCTGGGTCTGGAAGGCTGTGTCTGCTGTACTGTGGATATCAGACGTCCGGTTGTACTTTCTGTGATGACAGTGGTTGTGACTTCTCACAACCATTCCAGGTGAGCAATTCCCTTAAGTTTTTTCTTTTTGCAGTGTTACCACAGGTAAACACTATTGTTTTTTTTTTTTTTTTCCTTTCTTTTCTCTTTTTTGTCTGCTGTAACTCTGGATATCAGATGTCTGGTTGAAACTTTCTGTGATGATAGTGGTTGTGACTTCTCACAACCATTCCAGGTGAGCAGTTCCCTTAATTTTTTTTTCTCTCTGCAGTGTTGCCACAGGTGAACACTATTGTTTTTTTTCTCTCCTCTTCTTCCAGTAATCCTGTCTTAAAAGATCTGGAAAATGGAGGCCCGCATAAAGGAACTTTGCGGAGTGACTGATAATATCCTTGCAGATTTGCAGAATATAAAGACCCGTTTTACAAATCTACAGGACCTCAATAATCACAATTTGCAAGTGGTTGGACAGACTACCCAGGATTTGCGAGCCAGGATTGAGGTTCTAGAGGGGCGAGTCCAGGCTCCTGCCGTAGCCCCGAGTGCTGGGATTCCCAAGTTGCCCCCTTTTCGTTTTGGCGGTGAACGTGAGAAATTCAGGGGATTTATTAATCAATGCAATCTTTTTTTTTCTGCACATGCTTCACAATTTCCCACTGAACGATCTAAGGTGCTTACTATAATTATGTTGCTTACCAACAAGGCTTTAATGTGGGCAAACCCTCTGATTGAGACTGAGGATGATTGTTTGAATCACCTTGATGATTTTATTTCAGCCATGGGGCAGGTGTTTGATGACCCCAATCGAGGTGCAACAGCTGAAGCAGCCATGTTAGCTTTGCGCCAAGGTAAGCACTCGGTAGCTGAATATGCCTTGGATTTCAGGAGATGGGCCCTTGATACCACCTGGGACAGTTCCGCCAAAAAATCTATTTTTCGAAAGGGGTTATCTCCACTGATTAAGGATGAACTTGCTCGTGCCGACCCTCCCACTGCGTTAGGTGACTTTATTAACTACTGCATCCGTATTGATACTCGTCTGACTGAACGCAGGCAAGAGAGATGGTTCGAAAGCAATCGTACTAACCTTTTCCTACCTTCCTCTCCAGCTAAGGAACCTTTGAGTAGGATTACACGGGAACCTGAACCTGAACCCATGCAGGTAGACTCTTTACAACGACGGGTTAGTGATGCACGCAAGGAACATCGTTTTAAGGAGAATCTATGTTTCTATTGTGGTAAGTCAGGGCACTTCATTATAAACTGCCCCAGCCGTTCTCGTAAGACTACTGCAGCACTCATTCATTGTGAGTGTTGCGAGAGGGGATCTGTCAGGTCCGAGCCTCAGGCTCCAGAGAGATCTGCAGCAACAGATCTTGATTTCTCGGACTTAAACTCCGTTACCTCTGAGGACGTTGACTGTGTAAACGCTGCCATTTTTCAAGTTTCCTCAGCGGTGTCCCAGCTGAGTTGTAAGAAAAACAATTCTCATTGCTTTCTTTCCATCAAACTCTGGGTTGACTCAGCTTGGGTGTCTAGCTCTGCTATGATCGACTCAGGGGCAAGTGGAAATTTTATGGATGTCTCCTTTGCTCTGAAACAGGGAATACGTTCAGTGAAGAAGGCTACTCCAGTACAGATGGAAACTGTGGATGGCTCCCTGCTGACCTCTGGACCAGTGGATCAGGAAACAGAGCCTTTGAGGGTTCTTATGGGTAAAGATCATCAAGAGAAACTGTCCTTTATGCTTATCTCTTCTCCCCACTTTCCCATTATTCTAGGGCTACCATGGCTGCAGGCTCAGAATCCTACCATTAACTGGGAGACCAAGGAATTACACTTTCCAGAGAAACAGATGAGTCCAAAAGTTTCAGCTTGCTCTGTTCCTAAAGGAATCATGTCAGTCCCTGAACTACCAGCTGTATACCAGGACTATGTGGATTTATGTGACAAGAAGAACGCTGACCAGCTTCCTCCTCACCGTCCATATGATTGTCCAATTGAATTATTGCCTGGAGCAGAGATACCTTTTGGTAAGATCTACCCCCTGGCGGGGCCCGAGCTAAAGGCTTTAAAGGATTACATAGATGAAAATCTAGCCAAGGGCTTCATACGCCCCTCTTCATCTCCTGCAGGTGCACCCATCTTCTTTGTAAAGAAGAAAGATGGATCTCTGAGACCATGCGTAGACTATAGGGAACTCAATAAGGTTACTATTAGAAACCGTTATCCATTGCCTTTAATCCCTGAGTTATTGGAGAGAGTGCGACATGCCAAAATTTTTTCTAAACTAGATCTTCGTGGGGCCTATAACTTAGTCCGTATTAGACCTGGGGATGAATGGAAGACTGCATTCAGGTCACGCTATGGACACTTTGAATATCTAGTTATGCCTTTTGGTCTGAGTACCGCCCCAGCCACTTTCCAACACTTGGTGAATGACATCTTCAGGGATCTCCTAGATACATTCGTGGTAATTTATTTGGATGATATTCTAATTTTTTCTAACTCCACAGAGGAACATCATGGACATGTGAGAATGGTCTTGGAACGTCTAAGACAAAATCATCTTTACATCAAACTTGAAAAGTGTGAATTCCATAGGACCGAAATTCAATTTCTGGGGTATGTACTGTCTACACAAGGAATTAGTATGGATGGAAGCAAAACCCAAGCCATCAAGGATTGGCCAAGTCCTAGAAATGTGAAGGAGGTACAGCGCTTCATCGGGTTTGCCAACTTCTATAGACGTTTCATTAGAAATTTCTCTGAGGTAGTGTCACCTATCACTCAACTTACCCGGAAAGAGTCTAGGTTTTCCTGGACTCCCCAAGCCCAGGAAGCATTTTCCCGTCTAAAAGATAAATTTACCACTGCACCTATCCTAGTACATCCCAACCCCGAGCTTGCCTTCATAATAGAGGTGGATGCTTCAGACTGTGCCGTTGGAGCTATACTCTCTCAGAGAACAGGTGAGAAGAATGTCTTGCATCCCTGTGCCTTCTTTTCCCAGCAGTTGTCTTCGGCTGAGAGGAACTACGATGTGGGCAATAGAGAGTTGTTGGCCATTATTGCCGCCTTCAAAGAATGGAGACACCTTCTTCAGGGAGCTGCACAGCAAATAGTCGTCCTGACAGACCATCGTAACCTTGAGTTTATCAGGTCGGCTAAGTGCCTGACTCCTCGCCAGGCTCGCTGGAATCTTTTCTTAAACCAATTTAATTTTATCATCTCTTATAGACCAGGATCGCGCAATGGAAAGGCTGATGCACTCTCTAGGATTTACTCAGCAGAGACACGTCCAATTACTCCTCCTAAGACTATTCTTCCTGACTCTAGATTCCTAGGAGTAATTCATAATCAAGACCTACTTAAGGACATCAAGGAAGCATACCATGCGGATTCCTTTTTGGCACAACCCCCAAGGGACGTAAGTCTTGTCTTTAAGAATGGTGTGTGGATTCAGGGACAACGTCTGTATATTCCTGAAACAGTCAGATTAAGAGTATTGCAACTCATTCACGATTCCAAGATAGCTGGGCATAGAGGAATTCTAAAGACACAGGAATTTCTTTCTCGTTTCTTTTGGTGGCCCACTTGCAGGAAGGATGTTTTGAATTATGTCACTTCATGTGAGGTCTGTGCAAGATGCAAAACACCTCGCTCCTCACCAACTGGTCTGTTACAGCCTCTTCCCACCCCGTCCCGCCCGTGGGGATCCATTTCTATGGACTTCATTGTGGAGTTACCAACCTCTCAGGGGAAGAACACCATTCTAGTGGTGGTTGACCGTCTAACAAAGGCAGCTCATTTTATCCCTTGTGTCGGCTTACCCACTGCAAAACAGACATCAGATTTGATGATTAAAGATGTGTTTCGCTTACATGGAGTACCGGATGAGGTTATTTCGGATCGAGGGGTGCAATTCACTTCTAGGTTTTGGCAAAATTTCTGTGCAGCATTGGACATTAAAGTAAACCTTTCTTCTGCTTTTCATCCCCAGACTAATGGACAGACCGAACGAACCAATCAAACCCTGGAGCAGTATCTCCGCTGCTTTATCTGCCACCTACAGGATGATTGGGTGGATCTACTTCCATTAGCTGAGTTCTCGTATAACAACTCTCAGAGTGCCTCCACTAAACAGTCTCCTTTTTACTCTAATCTAGGTTATCATCCTAACATTCTACCACGATTTCCCATAGAAACGCCTTTACCAGCAGTGGCTGAAAGAATCACGTCTTTACAGAAGAATATGGATCTTCTAAAGGAAAATCTGGAATCGGCTCAAGAAAGGTACAAGAAAGCAGCAGATAAATTTCGTAAACCTGCACCAGCTTTCAAGGTAGGAGACTTGGTCTGGCTGTCAACCAGAAATCTTAAGTTAAGGATTCCATCGTCTAAGTTGGGACATAAGTACATTGGACCCTATAAAATCAGTAAAATTATAAGTGCCGTTGCTTGTCGTCTTCAACTGCCCAGAACTATGAGAATCCACCCTGTCTTTCATGTATCCCTACTAAAGGCTGCGACACCCAATACGTTTCCTGGACGTTCCTCTCCTTGCCCTGACCCAGTGCTAGTCGATGGTCAGGAAGAATTTGTGGTGGAAAGGATTTTAGATTCCAGGTTGTATAGAAATCAGTTACAATATCTGATTAAATGGCAGGGCTACCCAGTGGAGGACAACTCATGGGAACCGGTCAATAACGTTAATGCTCCTCGCTTGCTCCGTCAGTTTCATCAGAGGTACCCACACAAGCCTGGTCTGAGGTCATCCGGAGGTTGTCCTTAAGGGGGGAGTAATGTAAGGTTCTATGTATATATTCCTGAAACTCAGTTTGTTCGTCAGCCATTTTACTTTCTGTCTTGCTGCAGCTATCTTGCCCTCAGTCAAAATGGAGTTTCCAGCTTGCATGTTCCCGCCCTGATTCTCTCCTTTGCTTCTTAAGCAGCCACAGCTGAGCAATCAGTGCTTCAGAATCTAGCCTGCAGTGAACCTGTGACTTGACTCCTGTAAGCCTTGGACCTTGTACTCCAGCTATTCCTACTGAGGAACTCTGAAGCACTTGTGGACTCTGAACCCTGCTCTTTGAAAGACCCACGTTTGCATGGACTTACGGTAACAGAGAAGAAGATCCTGAATCTGTATTGGAGAGTGATTGCTGAGCTTGGATTACTCTGGCCTGCTGTGTCTCCTGTTTCTGTGTCTGCAAACTGTGTGACTATTTCTGCCAACTTGTATGAAGTAATACAGGACTTTTCTATATCAAACCTGTGACTCCTGTGTTTTCATCGCACCCAAGCATAAGACGCTATATGAACTGTACTACATACATTACAGCTGATCTCAGACTTCTCTTCATTCTCAAAGCGTCTGAAGGCAGAGACCATGACGCCAGCAGTGATTGGGCACCGGCATCACGTGTCAAAACACTGCATGACAGCCCCGAGGAGAGCGTGTGCTGCCACAGCGAGAATGACGCCAGCACGGAAGTTGAGTATAAACTTTGTTACGTCATCTGGGCCAAGCAAAGGGTATGAAAAGAAGTTTTCCAATTTGTAATGTACCAAAAATCCCTTGTAATCCAATAGTTGATCTATAAAATATACAATTGTAATTTCAGCCAGACAAATTATTAACTAACAATAATATATCCCTAAGTGAAAATGATGAAATCATCCCATATAAAAACAGCCATAGGATATTCTAAAGTGCTAGTGCATAAAGGGTTAGGTCCATGTATTAGAAACAAAATCTAGCTGGATGTAACATTAAATAAGAATAATAATAAAGAAAGTTGAAATACCATAATGACAATTCCAAGTGGTATATATTAGCATATCCTCCAACAATTTTTTTTACAGTGGGTACAGAAAGTATTCATCCCCTATCAATTTTTCACTCTTTGTTTCATTGCAGCCATTTGTTAAAGTCAAAAAAGTTCATTTTTTCTCATTAATGTACACTCTTCACCCCATCTTGACTGAAAAAAACAGAAATGTATGCAAATTTATATTAAAAAAAGAAAAGCTGAAAAATCACATGCTCATAAGTAGTGTTGAGCGAAACAGATCGGTCAGATTCATAAGTCGCCGACTTTCGCCAAAGTCGGGTTTCGTTGACCGAAACCCGACCATAGCGTGCAGCCGACCATGCGGTCAGCAAAACGAGCCCCGAAATCGGTTTTCCCAGAATGCTTGCAGGCGCCTTTTTTCAGCCAATGAGCAAGGACGTACACTGTGGGCAACGAGATGACATGTGCAGCGTCCACCACCATCTTAGAGAAGGACATTACAGTGATTAGCTTGCTTTGGGGGCGTCATAATGTCTATAAAAGCCCTGAGCGCTGACCTCCATTTTACTTCTGCTGATCTTAACAGTAGGGAGAGGTTGCTGACGCTGTTTATCAGTAGGGAGAGATGTTATGTTTAGGTAGCTGTTGTGAATGTTTTAGAAATGAATTCTGAGCAGAATCTCCCTCTGGTGGTTACAAACAGTACTGAACCATTCAATGAGGATTGGCAATCAGGAATCACAGACTGGTCTTATATAAGGGAGGTTCCCTCCCATCATGGTTGCCGGTGATCAATTGTTCTTGTCTCAACTTTGTTTCCTGGTTCACTTGGAAGCTTGCTGAGTCTTGCCTCTTCTCCTGCTCTCAGATAAGATATTTTCTGTTTTTGTTTTTGTGCTTACCATTTGCATATTTCTCTGCATTTCTGTGAAGTTAGCCAGGTCCCCCTCCTCGGGGGGCTTGGGCTCCTCTCAGTTCCTCTGGAGCCACTGTTATTTGTTCATTTGCCTTTTCCAGTTTTTTCAGTGGCTGCGGCTTAGTTTTGTTACACCAGAGAACTAATTTAGGTGGTAGAGGTCGTGTGATCTCAGGTGTTTTTGCAATTAGTAGCGTTGGTTTTTTTGGTTTTTTTTTTGGATTACAGTAAGTATCCTTCCTGTCCTTTTTCTGTCTAGGCAGATTGGGCCCCAACGTTTGCTCATACTGTTTTCTGTCTGTGTCTGTATTTCCTCTTGTCTAACCGCCATTGCATGTTTGGGGGCTTCCTATGTTCTTTGGGGATCTGCTCTCGGGCAGATAGCTTTCCTCTTTCTATCTTTAGGTGTAGTTAAACTCTCAGGCTGTGACGAGGCGTCTGGGACCATCGTGGGAGCGCTCCATGGCTGCCTTTAGTTGTGGTGGTTAGTCAGGGTACTGCAATCCAGTAGATTCCAACCTCTCTGGTGTACTGCCGTTTTTGCCTGCTCTCCTCAGCTACCAAAACATAACAATATCACCGGCCAAAATGAGAATTATATGGTACTCACAGAAGGGAAAAATAGTGTGGAAAGAAAAAAGGTTGTCAGAGTTGTCAGAGATTTTTTTTTCCTGATTGTTGCATTTTTTCCCTCTTTTTTCTCTGGGTGCTGAGGAGGATTTTTTTTTCTCTCTCAATGGAGTTTGCACAGTTGTCTGGCCGTGTGGATCAGCTTGACATTGAGGTTCGGAGTATTGCTATCTTATTAGGTTGCCAGTTGTGGAACCCAGGATCCCCATGCCAGATTTGTTTTTGGGGGATCGAGCTAAATTTCTGAATTTCAAAAATAACTAAGTTGTTTTTTGCCTTAAAACCTAAGTCCTCAGGGAATGCAGCACAGCAGGTTCAAATTGTCATCTCTCTCCTGCGCGGCGATCCTCAGGATTGGGCTTTTTCCCTGACACCTGGGGACCCTGTTTTGAGTAATGTTGATGCATTTTTTCTGGCTCTTGGGTTATTGTATGATGAACCTAATGTCACTGATCAAGCTGAAAAAACCTTGCTGGCATTAAATCAGGGGCTTGAGGACGCTGAGTTGTACTGTCAGAAATTCCGAAAGTGGGCAGTCCTGACCAAATGGAATGACGATGCTTTGGCAGCCCTTTTTCGGAAGGGTCTGTCAGAGAATGTAAAAGATGTTATGGTGGGTTTCCCTGCTCCCTCTGGTCTCAATGATTCTATGTCATTAGCGATTCAAATTGACAGACGTTTGCGTGAGCGTAGAGGTATGCGTGGAGTAGTGTTGCTTTGTGAACCAGCTTCTGAACCCATGCAGTGTGATAGAGTGGCTTCTGGGGCACAGCGTCATGAGTTTCGAAAACGCAATGGGTTATGTTTCTACTGTGGTGATGCCTCTCATGCTATTTCAGTCTGCCCTAAGCGGGGAAGACATTTTGCACGCTCAATTGTCTTGGGTAGTGTTCAGACTAAATTTCTGTTGACTGTTACCATGATTTGCTCCCTCTCCACATTTTCTGCTCAGGCTTTTGTTGATTCGGGAGCAGCTATTAACCTGATGGATTTTGATTTTGCTAAACGTTGTGGGTTTCCCTTGATACCCCTACGGAAGTCTATTCCCCTACTGGGGATTGATTCTACCCCTTTGGCTGAGAATAAACCCCAGTTCTCTACTCAGGTGATAATGAGGGTTGAACCTGATCATCAGGAGAGTTGCAAATTTTTGGTATTGTGTAATCTGCATGACATTATTGTACTGGGTTTCCTTGGTTACAGTCTCATAATCCTGTTTTGGATTGGAAATCTGTGTCGTGTCTGTAACCAGTTGGGGCTGCCAATGTGTTAATGCCAACACTCCTGTTTTTTCTGCCTCTCCCCAGGCTCAGGATGTTCCTGACTTTTTGACTGATTTTTCTGATGTGTTTAGCGAAAGTAAATCTGCATCCTTGCCCCCCCATAGGAGCTATGACTGCGCTATTGAATTAGTGCCTGGTAGTAAATTCCCTAAAGGTCGCCTTTTTAACTTGTCTGTACCTGAACATGACGCTATGCGGTCTTATATCAAGGAGTCATTGGAGAAGGGTCATTTCAGACCATCCTCTTCACCCTTGGGTGCCGTTTTTTTCTTTGTGGCCAAAAAGGATGGTTCATTAAGGCCGTCTATTGATTATCGTCTCTTGAACAATATCACTGTGAAATATCAATATCCGTTACCCTTGATTTCTGACCTGTTTTCCAGGGTGAAAAGTGCTACTTGGTTTACCAAGCTTGACCTCAGGGGGGCGTATAACCTTATTCGCATTAAGCACGGGGATGAATGGAAGACGGCGTTTAATACCCAAGAGGGGCATTTTGAGTACCTAGTGATGCCCTTTGGGCTCACTAATGCTCCTTCCGTCTTCCAGTCCTTCATGAATGACATTTTCAGGGATTTTGTGGATAAATTTCTGATTATTTATTTGGATGATATCTTGATTTTTTCCAATGACTGGGACTCTCATGTGGAACATGTTCGGACTGTGTTCCAGATTTTCAGAGAGAATGCTCTGTATGTGAAGGGATCAAAGTGTCTTTTTGGCGTACAGAGGATCTAGTTTCTGGGATTCATTTTGTCTCCGTCTGTTATTGAAATGGACCAGGTCAAGGTTCAGGCCATCTGTGATTGGGTCCAACCTACTTCATTAAAGGCTCTTCAGAGATTCTTGGGTTTTGCCAATTTTTATCGTAAATTTATTGTTAATTTCTCTGTTATTGTTAAACCATTGACTGATTTGACCAAAAAGGGTTCTGATGTGGTGAATTGGCCTCCTGAGGCAGTCTCTGCGTTTCGGGAACTTAAGCAGAGATTCACTTCTGCTCCTGTTCTACGGCAGCCTGATGTTTCTCTGCCATTTCAGGTGTAGGTTGATGCCTCTGAAATTGGGGCAGGTGCCGTTTTGTCCCAAAGAGATCCTGAGACCTCTAAAAGTAACCCTTGTGCTTTTTTCTCTCGAAAATTTTCTCCAACTGAACGTAATTATGACGTGGGTAATCGGGAGTTATTGGCCATGAAGTGGGCTTTTGAAGAGTGGAGACATTGGCTGGAGGGAGCCAAACATCAGGTGGTGGTCCTCACGGACCATAAGAATCTGGTTTATCTGGAATCAGCCAAGCGACTTAATCCTAGACAGGCCAGGTGGGCCTTGTTTTTCACACGTTTTAATTTTGTGGTTTCCTTTCTTCCTGGCACTAAGAATGTTAAGGCGAATGCCCTCTCGAGGAGTTTCCTTACGGACTGTCCTGAGTTATCTGATCCTGCTGTTATTTTGAAAGAGGGTGTAGTTCTTTCCGCCATCTCGCCCAATTTGAGACTGCCCTATTGGGAAATTGTTTGTCCCAGACCAGTGGAAGAAGAGTGTGATGTCTGAGATTCATTGTTCCGCGTTGGCCGGTCATCCCGGAATTTTTGGTACCAGAGACTTGGTGAGTCGGTCCTTTTGGTGGCCTATTTTGTCTCGTGACGTCAGGGAGTTTGTACAGTCCTGTGGGACTTGCTCTCGCTCCAAGCCTTGCTCTCGCTCTAGTGGTTTGTTGATGCCATTGCCTGTGCCCAAGAGACATGGACCCATATCTCTATGGATTTTATTTCCGACCTCCCTGTTTCTCAGAGAATGACCGTTATCTGGGTGATTTGTGATAGGTTTTCCAAGATGATACATCTTGTGCCATTACCTAAGTTGCCTTCCTCCTCCGAATTGGTGCCTTTGTTCCTTCAGCACGTGGTTCGGTTACACGGCATTCCTGAGAACATTGTGTCTGACAGAGGAGTCCAGTTTGTTTCCAGATTTTGGAGGACTTTTTGTTCTAACTTGGTGTTCAATTGTCTTTCTCCTCTGCTTTTCATCCTCAGACCAATGGACAAACTGAGAGAACAAACCAGACATTGGAGATTTATCTGAGATGCTTTGTGTCTGCTGATCAAGATGACTGGGTCTCTTTTTTGCCTTTGGCTGAGTTTGCTCTTAATAATAGGCAAGCTCTGACACTTTGATGTCTCCATTTTCTGCAATTTTGGGTTTTCACCCTCGATTTTCTTCGGACAGACGGAGGCTTCTGTCTGTCCGGGTGTTGACTCTGTTGTGGAGCGTATGTAGCAGATTTGGGACCAGGTAGTGGAGAGGTTGTCCCTCTCTCAGGAGAAGGCCCAGCCCTTTGCCAACCGCATAGGACTGATGGTCCTCAGTTTAAAGTGGGGGACTTGGTCTGGTTGTCCTCAAGAAATATCCCTATGAGAGTTGCATCTCCTAAGTTTATGCCTAGGTTCATTGGATCTTATAAGATCATGAAGATTCTTAATCCTGTTTCCTTTCGTTTACTTCTTCCAGGGACATTTAAGATCCATAACTGTTCCACAAGTCCTTATTGAAGAGGTTTGTCGAGCCAGTGGTTCCTATGGCTGCGCCTCCTGACCCTGTTTTGGTTGAGGGCAATCTGGAGTATGTGGCTGAGAAAATATTGGATTCTCGTTTTTCTAGACGGAAACTCCAGTATTTGGTTAAGTGGATAGGTTATGGTCAGGAGGACAATTCTTGGGTGTTTGCTTCGGACATCCATGCTAGGAGACTGATCGTGCGTATCACAGAGCTCATCCTTGTAGCGCAGGCGTCCCTGCCCTCTGCCAGGCAGGGACGCTGTTCCCCTGGACAGCGTCCTCTGCCAGGCAGGGACATCGCCCCCCTTACCCGCGCTCAGCGTCCTCCTTCCGCCCTGCTGGGGCCGCGCGCTCCTTCCCTGCTACTGGACTTAGGGCGCGCGCCCGCGCGCTCCCCCGCTCTTAAAGGGGCCGCGCGCATCTTTCAAAAAAGGTCCCTGGCCAATGCCGGAGGACTCCACCCTATATAAAGTACTTCCTCCTTAATGGAGGTGCCCGGGCAATGTTGTTGTTGCACTGTTTACTCTGCTTCAGCCCTCAGGGTCCGTTACCAGTTACCTGCCTGTTTCCTGCCAGTTTGCTGTCTGCTACCTGCCCGCAAGCCTGCCTGGAGGTTCGGCCGTCACATGCGGTGACCATCGGCAATTCCAGAGACTCTCGCCTGCTCACTTGGGGGCGCTCATCTGCCATCTGCCTGCAAGCCTACCTGGAGGTTCGGCCATCACCTGCGGTGTCCATCGGCTATTCCAGAGACTCTCGCCTGCTCACTTGGGGGCGCTCATCTGCCATCTGCCTGCAAGCCTACCTGGAGGTTCGGCCATCACCCGCGGTGTCCATCGGCTATTCCAGAGACTCTCGCCTGCTCACTTGGGGGCGCTCATCTGTCATCTGCCTGCTAGCCTACCGGGAGGCTCCACCGTCTCAGGTCTATATACCTGTCCATTCAGAGACTTCCCCGGTCCCTTGCCTGCCTGTTTATCCAGAGACTGCCCCGGTCACTTGCAGTGACTACCTGCCTGTCTACCAGAGACTGCCCCGGTCACTTGCCGTGACTACCCGCCTGTTTATCCAGAGACTGCCCGGTCACTTGCCGTGACTACCTGCCTGTCTACCCAGAGACTGCCCCGGTCACTTGCCGTGACTACCCGCCTGTCTATCCAGAGACTGCCCCGGTCACTTGCCGTGACCTCCACCTGTCTGTCCAGAGACTGCCCCCGTCTCTTGCAGTGACTTCCTGTCCGTCTCCCCGGGGGCCACCCGCTCCTTTACAAGGAAAGCCTCCTTGTATAATAAAGCTCAGAGGTTCCGCCTCCCAGACCCGTTACAGTTTGCTCGGGCCATGGAACCCGGTGGCACCCAAACTCCCTCACTCTCTGACCTGTGTCATGAACTGTCTCGTCAGAGGTCTCAACAGGAGTCCATCCTGGGTCACCTGCGGAATGTTAATTCCCGCCTGGACACCCTGACTACTTCACCAGCAACCACCGCGGGCGCCATGACTCGCAATCCGGCAGTTCCGCTGCTTACCAATTCCGTGGTTTCCGTTCCTGGACCTCGACTTTCAGCTCCTCCTCGGTTTGGAGGCGACCCTGCTCTGGCTCGGGGTTTCATTAACCAGTGCACCCTGCATTTTGAACTCCTGGCACACCAGTTTAACTCCGACCGGGCCAAAATTGCCTTCATCATGTCCCATCTCACCGGAGAGGCCCTGGCCTGGCTAAATCCTCTTTGGGAGAGAGAAGATCCTCTGGTGTCTGACCTGTCTGCTTTTCTCTCAGCCTTCCGGAAGGTATTCGATGAACCCGGACGGAAGACCTCCTCTGCATCATCACTGCTGCGTCTCCGTCAGGAGTCTCACCGTGGGTCAATATGCCATACGGTTCCGTACCCTTGCCTCGGAGCTGGCTTGGGATAATGACGCTCTGATATCTGTCTTCTGGGAGGGTCTGTCCGGCCGTATTAAAGATGAACTTGCCGGTCGGGACATTCCAACCTCTCTCGATGACCTAATAACTCTTGCCAATCGAATTGATCTACGGTTCCAGGAGCGCGCTAAAGAGGTCACCCGTGAGAGAAGGTTTCCTCGTCTAGCTCCTTCTTTTCAGAGACCTGTAACTCCTTCCGTTTCTCCTCAGGTACACTCTTCTGAGCCTATGCAAGTCGACCAGACCAAGATGGTCAAAGCCCGTCAGGACTTACGCCGTGCCGAGGGGAGTTGCTTCTACTGTGGCAGTAAGGAGCACCGGATCCGTACCTGCCCAGAGAGGTCGGGAAACGCCTGTGTCTAGGTTCGCTCGGAGAGGTCCACCTAGACAAAAATAAATCCTCTTCATCTCTGCTGCTGTCAGTCTCAATTCTCCTCTGTGAGAACCGTTATTTCGAACTAGCCCAACTTGATTCTGGAGCAGCCGGGAATCTTGTTTCACAGGCTCTAGTAGAAAAATATCGCATTCCTACCAAACCTCTGGTTGAACCAGTATCTGTTGCTGCTGTGGATGGGGGTCTCCTACCACGTCCCATCCAACTTATCACTGAAGCCATAACCCTGCAGGTGGGAATGTTGCATTCTGAGAGCATCTCGTTTCATGTTCTGCCTGGACTCTCTCACGCTTTCTTACTAGGTCTGCCTTGGCTCCAAAAGCATGCACCCGTGCTCGACTGGCAGACTGGAGAGATCCTTCGCTGGGGACAGGACTGTCATAAAACGTGTTTGGTTCCTGTTCATCCCGTCCATCCTTCTCCTACACCAACTAATCTACCAGGGCTCCCGATTCCATATTGGTCATTCGCTGATGTCTTTAATAAAAAGGAAGCAGAGACATTACCCCCTCACAGACCGTATGATTGCCCGATCGACCTGCTACCCGGTACTACGCCTCCCCGTGGGCGTATTTACCCATTGTCCGCTGCTGAGACCAGGTCGATGTCCGAATATATCGAGGAGAATTTGGCCAAGGGATTCATCCGGAAATCCACCTCCCCAGCGGGAGCAGGTTTCTTCTTCGTAAAAAAGAAAGACGGCTCTCTCCGTCCCTGTATTGACTACAGAGGCCTAAATTTGATCACGGTGAAGAATAAGTACCCTCTTCCGCTCATTCCAGAATTGTTTGATCGTCTGAGGGGGGCTAGAATCTTCACCAAACTGGATCTTCGTGGGGCATATAACCTAGTCCGTATCCGTCGGGGAGATGAATGGAAGACGGCATTCAACACCCGGGACGGCCACTACGAGTATTTGGTGATGCCCTTTGGTCTCTGTAATGCTCCAGCAGTCTTTCAGGAGTTGGTCAATGACATCTTCCGGGACCTTCTCTACTCCTGCGTTGTGGTGTACCTAGACGACATCTTGGTCTTCTCTCCGGATCTCCAGTCTCACCGGAGGGATGTTCGTCAGGTTCTGCTCAGGCTCAGGCAGAATCACCTCTTCGCCAAATATGAGAAGTGCCTCTTTGAGCAGACCTCGCTTCCGTTTTTTGGCTACATCATTTCTCAGACAGGCCTACGAATGGATCCGGAGAAACTGTCTGCCATCGAGAAATGGCCCCGACCGGAGGGGTTGAAGGCCATTCAGCGGTTCCTGGGATTCGCCAATTATTACCGCCTTTTCATACCGCACTTCTCTTCCCGGACGGCTCCAATCTTCGCGCTCACCCGCAAGGATGCTAATCCCAAACAGTGGACGCCCGAAGCAGAGGAGGCCTTTCTTTCTTTAAAACAGGCCTTCTCTTCCGCTCCAGTGCTGCATCGCCCGGACGGCAACAAGCAGTTCTTCCTGGAGGTGGACGCTTCCTCTTCTGGAGCCGGAGCGGTACTTACTCAAAAATCTTCATCCGGGAGGATGGTATCTTGCGGCTTCTTCTCCAAACTCTTCTCCTCTTCAGAGCGCAATTACTCCATAGGAGACCGAGAGTTATTGGCCATCAAGCTGGCATTGGAGGAGTGGCGTTACCTACTCGAGGGGGCTCTTCATCCGGTAATCATTTACACTGACCACAAAAATCTGGCTTACCTCCAGCATGCCCAGAGACTTAACCCTCGCCAAGCCCGGTGGTCCTTGTTTTTTGCCCGCTTTGATTTTCTCTTACATTTTCGCCCAGCCGACAAGAACATCAAGGCGGACGCCTTGTCCCGGTCCTTCCTGGTGTCGGATCTCGAGGAGAACCTAAACATATCATCGATCCCGCCAGAGTGATGCAGGTGGCTCCCGTGAGTCTAAATCGTCTCCCTCCTGGTAAGACGTTCGTATCGGTAACCGATCGGGAGAGAATCTTACACTGGGGTCATTCGTCTAAACTAGCTGGCCACGCTGGTCAGAAAAAGACCCTCCAGCTCATTACTCGGCATTACTGGTGGCCTACCCTGCACAAGGACGTAATAGACTTTGTTTCTGCTCGTGTCTCCTGTGCCCGCAACAAAGTTCCGAGACACCTGCCTGCCGGCCGTCTTCTTCCGCTTCCTGTACCCGCTGCCCCCTGGCAGCATATAGCCATGGACTTCATAACAGATCTGCCCGTCTCTGCCGGTTGTACGGTCATTTGGGTGGTCGTTGACCGATTTTCCAAGATGGCTCACTTCATTCCCCTGCCAGGGCTTCCGTCTGCACCCGAGTTGGCTAAAGACTTTATCCGCCACATCTTCCGTCTTCATGGTCTGCCTCGTCACATTGTGTCGGATCGTGGGGTACAGTTCACCTCACGTTTCTGGAGAGCCACTTGTAAGTTGCTAGACGTCACCTTGGATTTCTCCTCCGCTTACCACCCACAGTCCAATGGACAAGTCGAGCGAATCAATCAGAATCTGACCAGTTATCTCCGACACTTCGTTAATGCCCACCATTCTGACTGGGTGGATCTCCTGCCTTGGGCCGAATTCTCTTACAACAATCACGAGAGCGAATCTTCCTCCAAATCTCCGTTTTTTGTAGTCTTCGGTCAACACCCTCGGATCCCTGTTCCTGTCTCCATCTCTGTGGACAATCCAGCTGCGGAATCTCTGGTTAACGAATTTTCCTCCATATGGGAGAGTACCCGGTCCGCACTCATTCTGTCATCCGAGCGCATGAAGAAACATGCTGACAAAAAACGTCTGGATCCTCCTCAATTCCGTCCTGGGGATAAGGTCTGGCTTTCGTCCAAGTATGTCCGGCTCAAGATTCCTTCCTACAAGTTAGGCCCTCGGTTCATCGGTCCTTTTGAGATCATCAGTCAGATCAACCCGGTGTCCTATAAATTGAAACTCCCGGCCAATTTGCGGATTCCTAACTCCTTCCATGTATCTCTCCTCAAACCGGTGGTACTTAACTCTTTTGTCAAGTCTACAGGTACACCTCCTGCTCCAGTGTCTGCTGAAGACGAATTTGAGGTAGAGAACATTCTGGCCACCAAAAGGGTAGGAAGAAAGACCTATTTTCTGGTGGATTGGAAGGGGTTTGGTCCTGAGGAGAGAACGTGGGAGCCTCGGGAGAACATCCATGCCCCTCTCATCCTAGCTAAATTTCATTCTGGCCTAAAAAAGGGGGGCCTAAAGGGGGGGGTACTGTAGCGCAGGCGTCCCTGCCCTCTGCCAGGCAGGGACGCTGTTCCCCTGCGACAGCGTCCTCTGCCAGGCAGGGACATCGCCCCCCTTACCCGCGCTCAGCGTCCTCCTTCCGCCCTGCTGGGGCCGCGCGCTCCTTCCCTGCTACTGGGCTTAGGGCGCGTGCCCGCGCGCTCCCCCGCTCTTAAAGGGGCCATGCGCATCTTTCAAAAAAGGTCCCTGGCCAATGCCGGAGGACTCCACCCTATATAAAGTACTTCCTCCTTAATGGAGGTGCTCGAGCAATGTTGTTGTTGCACTGTTTACTCTGCTTCAGCCCTCAGGGTCCGTTACCAGTTACCTGCCTGTTTCCTGCCAGTTTGCTGTCTGCTACCTGCCCACAAGCCTGCCTGGAGGTTCGGCCGTCACATGCGGTGACCATCGGCAATTCCAGAGACTCTCGCCTGCTCACTTGGGGGCGCTCATCTGCCATCTGCCTGCAAGCCTACCTGGAGGTTCGGCCATCACCTGCGGTGTCCATCGGCTATTCCAGAGACTCTCGCCTGCTCACTTGGGGGCGCTCATCTGCCATCTGCCTGCAAGCCTACCTGGAGGTTCGGCCATCACCCGCGGTGTCCATCGGCTATTCCAGAGACTCTCGCCTGCTCACTTGGGGGCGCTCATCTGTCATCTGCCTGCTAGCCTACCGGGAGGCTCCACCGTCTCAGGTCGTATATACCTGTCCATTCAGAGACTTCCCCGGTCCCTTGCCTGCCTGTTTATCCAGAGACTGCCCCGGTCACTTGCCGTGACTACCTGCCTGTCTACCCAGAGACTGCCCCGGTCACTTGCCGTGACTACCCGCCTGTTTATCCAGAGACTGCCCCGGTCACTTGCCGTGACTACCTGCCTGTCTACCCAGAGACTGCCCCGGTCACTTGCCGTGACTACCCGCCTGTCTATCCAGAGACTGCCCCGGTCACTTGTCGTGACCTCCCACCTGTCTGTCCAGAGACTGCCCCGTCTCTTGCAGTGACTTCCTGTCCGTCTCCCCGGGCGCCACCCGCTCCTTTACAAGGAAAGCCTCCTTGTATAATAAAGCTCAGAGGTTCCGCCTCCCAGACCCGTTACAATCCTGACCAACCTGGTGGCACAAATGAGGGTTCGGTGACCCCTCCTCAAGGGGGGGTACTGTTGTGAATGTTTTAGAAATGAATTCTGAGCAGAATCTCCCTCTGGTGGTTACAAATAGTACTGAACCATTCAATGAGAATTGGCAATCAGGAATCACAGACTGGTCTTATATATGCTCATAAGTAGTGTTGAGCGAAACAGATCGGTCAGATTCATAAGTCGCCGACTTTCGCCAAAGTCGGGTTTCGTTGACCGAAACCCGACCATAGCGTGCAGCCGACCATGGGTCAGCAAAACGAGCCCCGAAATCGGTTTTCCCAGAATGCTTGCAGGCGCCTTTTTTCAGCCAATGAGCAAGGACGTACACTGTGGGCAACGAGATGACATGTGCAGCGTCCACCACCATCTTAGAGAAGGACATTACAGTGATTAGCTTGCTTTGGGGGGCGTCATAATGTCTATAAAAGCCCTGAGCGCTGACCTCCATTTTACTTCTGCTGATCTTAACAGTAGGGAGAGGTTGCTGACGCTGTTTATCAGTAGGGAGAGATGTTATGTTTAGGTAGCTGTTGTGAATGTTTTAGAAATGAATTCTGAGCAGAATCTCCCTCTGGTGGTTACAAACAGTACTGAACCATTCAATGAGGATTGGCAATCAGGAATCACAGACTGGTCTTATATAAGGGAGGTTCCCTCCCATCATGGTTGCCGGTGATCAATTGTTCTTGTCTCAACTTTGTTTCCTGGTTCACTTGGAAGCTTGCTGAGTCTTGCCTCTTCTCCTGCTCTCAGATAAGATATTTTCTGTTTTTTGTTTTTGTGCTTACCATTTGCATATTTCTCTGCATTTCTGTGAAGTTAGCCAGGTCCCCCTCCCCGGGGGGGGCTTGGGCTCCTCTCAGTTCCTCTGGAGCCACTGTTATTTGTTCATTTGCCTTTTCCAGTTTTTTCAGTGGCTGCGGCTTAGTTTTGTTACACCAGAGAACTAATTTAGGTGGTAGAGGTCGTGTGATCTCAGGTGTTTTTGCAATTAGTAGCGTTGGTTTTTTGGGGTTTTTTTTTGGATTACAGTAAGTATCCTCCCTGTCCTTTTTCCGTCTAGGCAGATTGGGCCCCAACGTTTGCTCATACTGTTTTTTGTCTGTGTCTGTATTTCCTCTTGTCTAACCGCCATTGCATGTTTGGGGGCTTCCTATGTTCTTTGGGGATCTGCTCCGGGACAGATAGCTTTCCTCTTTCTATCTTTAGGTGTAGTTAACCTCTCAGGCTGTGACGAGGCGTCTGGGACCATCGTGGGAGCGCTCCACGGCTGCCTTTAGTTGTGGTTAGTCAGGGTACTGCAATTCAGTAGATTCCAACCTCTCTGGTGTACTGCCGTTTTTGCCTGCTCTCCTCAGCTACCAAAACATAACAGGTAGCTGAGGAGGCAGGGGCAAAAAACTGCATAGGCAGCCGAACACCAGAGAGATTGAAAACTAATAGGTTGCAGACCCCTAAACTAACCGCACAACTAGAAGTAGCCGTGGGACGTTCCTACGGTGCCCTAGACGCCTCGTCACAGCCGGAGAGATAGCTATCCCTGAAGATGCAAAGAGGAAAGCTAACTGCCCCGGAGTAGACCCCAAAAGAATAGGAAGCCCACAAACATATAATGGCGGTTAGACAAGATGAAAATACGAACACAGACAGAAAATAGATTGAGCAAACGCTGGGGCCCAAAACTGTCTAGATAGGACAGCAAAGGAGAGAACACTATCTGCAACCCAAAAAACCCTAGGAAAAACTCCAACACTTCTGAATCCAATATACTGAGACCACACGGTCTCGACTGTTATGATCTGCTACAAGCACTAAGGAAAGGTGGGAATTCTGTCCCTACAATAGGACTGAGCTGGATCCCTACGATGTAACGGGGGACCTGATCCTGCGACCAGACCCGCTAAAGTCCTCAGCTAGTCTGAACGAAGACCTATAGTTGCGAGGGAGGAATCCCTACAAGATCTAGGGACTGGGTGAAAAGGTGGACACCTCCTAACAGAAAGTGTAGCAGGGAATATAAAACAGAAAACAAATACTAAGAGATCCTAAGATCAAGCAAAACTGACAGAGTAAGGCACCTAAGCACCCGGCTAGCTTAAGAGTAGATAATACAATGAAGTCCAGCAAAGCCAGAAGGGCGGAGCCAGACTAAATAGGGTAAAAAGGTCATGTGACCAGCAAACTGAAACAAAATTTAACAAGAGAGTTCTAACAGTACCCTCCCTTCTAAGAGGATCCTCCGGATCCCCTAGGACTTAGGCTTATCCGGAAACCTCTTGTGAAACGCTCTGACAAGTCTAGACACAGAAACATCATCCGCCCTCACCCATGAGTTATCCTCGGGTCCATAACCCTTCCAAGCGACGAGGTACTGCAAACTCCCTCTATACCGTCTAGAATTTAGGATGCGGGAAATCTCATATTGCCCGTCCTCCACCACCAGGGGAACAGTGGCCGAGACGTCTCCATCTGAGACCTCAGCTTTTTTCAAGAGAGAAACATGAAACACCGGATTAATCTTCCAGGAGGGAGGAAGCTCCAACTTAACAGCAGATTGGTTAATAACCTGAAGCACCTTAAAGGGCCCTACAAACTTGGGACCCAATTTCTTAGACAGAATCCTCAAGCGCAGATTCTTAGAGGACAACCAAACCATGTCACCAATAGCAAACAAAACCTCTTGTCGTTTTCTATCAAAATACACTTTGGATCTTTTGTTAGCCTCCTGAAGATTACCACGTACATCAGTCCAAACTCTCTCCAAAACACCAGAAAAATTCTCCTCTTCAGGTACAGCCGATCCCAACTTGGAAAATGACCCAAAAGACGGATGTCTCCCAGTACAACAAAAAAAAGGCGAACAACCAGCAGAAGCGGATGTATGATTGTTAAGAGCAAACTCAGCAAGTGGCAGAAACTCAGACCACCCCTCTTGATTATCAGTCACAAAACAACGCAAGAACTGCTCAACATCCTGGTTTTTCCTTTCTGTCTGGCCATTAGACTCAGGATGATATCCAGATGAAAACGACAAATGAACTCCCAACCTGTCACAAAAAGCGCGCCAAAAACGAGCCACAAACTGAGGTCCCCTATCGGAAACAATGTCAGTAGGAACGCCATGTAGTCTGACTATTTCCTTGACAAAGGCCTTAGCGAGAGTCTTAGCGCAGGGCATTTTGATGAAAGGAACCAAGTGACACATCTTGCTAAAACGGTCCACGACCACCCAGATGACAGTGAAACCCTCAGAGGGGGGAAGGTCAGTAATAAAGTCCATAGCCAAATGTGTACAAGGTGCACTAGGGACCTCCAGAGGGCAAAGCAACCCCGCAGCAGGAGTATGAGAAGACTTAGATCTAGCACACACCGTGCATTGACGCACCCACTTAATGACTTCCTTCTGCCATCCTGGCCACCAAAAACTGCGACCCACAAGTCTCTTGGTCTCAGAGATTCCAGGATGACCTGCCAACCGAGAGTCATGACATTCAACAAACAAATCTCTCCTCAGGGTACCAGGCACAAACAACCTCCCATGCGGCGTGTTAGATGGGGCATTCTCCTGTGCTTTAAGAATCTCATCTTCCAACACGGAGTCCAAAACAGCAATAACAACCCCCTCTTGCAAGATGTTTTCCTCCTCCTCCTCAGTACCCACCATAGGAGAAAAGCTGCGAGACAAAGCATCAGCTTTAACATTTTTAGTACCTGGGATGTAAGTAACGGTAAAATTAAACCGTGAGAAAAACAGTGACCACCTAGCCTGACGGGCATTCAAACGTTTGGCAGCATCAGGGTAGATCAGATTTTTATGATCGGTGAAGACTTGAACGGGAAATTCCGCTCCCTCCAAAAAATGACGCCAGTGTTCAAATGCGAGTTTAATTGCCAACAATTCCCGATTACCGATATCATAATTTAGTTCAGACTCAGAAAATTTCTTTGAAAAAAAAGCACAGGGATGTACTCCATCCGTCTTTGCCTGAGACAACACCGCGCCGACCCCCACAGAAGAAGCATCAACCTCAACCAAAAATGGTTTAGTCACATCAGGCTGCGTAAGGATGGGAGCAGAGCTGAACCTCTCCTTTAGCAACACAAAAGCCTCAATGGCCTCAGTAGTCTGCTGAACCGCATCAGCACCTTTCCTGGTGAGATCGGTCAGAGGTTTGGCAATCACAGAAATTTTTTTTAATTAATTTTCTATAATAATTGGCGAACCCCAAAAACCTCTGTATTGATTTCACACCAATAGGTCTAGGCCAATCCTGCACAGCTTGCACTTTCACCGGGTCCATCTCAAAACCTTCACTGGAGACAATGTAGCCCAAAAACTAAGTCTCTGTACAGCGAACTCACATTTTTCTAGTTTGGCAAAAAGTGAATTATCACTCAGTAACTGTAATACTTCACGCACACTCCTCCAATGAGACTCCAAATCCGGTGAATAAATCAAAATGTCATCCAAATACACAACCACACTTCTGCCGATCAAAGGTCTAAGGATGTCATTAATAAGATTCTGAAAAAATGCCGGAGCACTGGAAAGTCCAAAGGGCATGACCAGATTCTCAAAATGACCCAGTGGAGTGTTAAACGCAGTCTTCCATTCATCCCCCTCCTTCATGCGCAACAAATTGTATGCCCTCGAAGATCAATTTTCGAGAACCACTTGGTCCCCACTAACTGATTAAACAAATCAGGAATCAATGGCAGTGGGTAAGGATTGCGTACAGTAATCTTATTAATTTCACGAAAGTCTAGACAAGGCCGTAAACCGCCATCCTTTTTTTTAACAAAAAAAAATCCAACCGCCACAGGAGATTTGGAAGGCCTAATGTGACCGGCGGCCAAGCTTGTCTGTATGTATTCCTCCAAAGCCTTTCTCTCAGGAATAGTCAAATTAAATAAACGACTTTTAGGAAGAGTCGCTCCAGGGACAAATTCAATCGCACAATCATAATCTCTATGAGGAGGCAATACCTGCGATTCCTTATCAGAAAAAACTTTCCAAAAATCCTGAATAGGTACAGGTAACTCCCCCTTAACTACAGCAGCAATACGCCCGTTACAACACTTGTCATAACACTTAGGACTCCAGGACTTAATTTCATTGGTAGACCAATCCAGTACCGGATTGTGCAATTTTAACCAGGGTAACCCCAAAATCACCGGAGAAGGTAAATTATTCAAAACTACCAAATCCAAATTCTCTTGATGAACACCATTAATAGTAAGAGGAAATTCACAGATATGGTGAGTAACATTTTTCAAGTGAGAACCATCCACAGACACCACATTAATAGGAGAAGATAGAAGTTTGGGTTTTAATTTTAGTTTTTCCAAAAATTTCCCATCAATCACATTGAGAGTTGAACCACAATCCACAAATACCCGAAACTCCATTAATTCCTCCTCAACGGCAGTGGTAGCAGAAAGAAAGACACCTTTATTGTTTAAACAAGCTATGCGGGCAAAACTGACCTCATTTTTTTTTTTTTCTTTATTCATTTGAAGCGCACAGTTCTTAATGAAATGCTCAGATTTACCACAGTAGAAACACAAACCTTGAGCAAATCTGCGTTCTTTTTCTCGAGAGTGAGGTGTCATTGCTCCAATTTCCATCGGCTCTGCAATGTCAGTACATTCCCTCTCCAAACTTGGAGCTGACAAGGCAGATTTACTCTCATTAACCCTTGCACGCAGTCTCCTATCCACCCGTATGGCTAATTGCATAGCCTCTTGCAAGTTACCAGGTATGGGATAAGCAATCAGCAAATCCTTAACCCTTTCACTTAATCCTGCAAGAAACAAACTTTTCAAAGCTGAATCGTTCCAGCCCACCTGAGCGGACCACCTTCGGAAGTGAGTACAATATTTTTCCACACTACCTGATCCCTGTCTCAAACGTCTCAATTCTGTCTCAGCTGATGAAACACGATCCGGATCGTCATACAACAACCCCAAAGCAGAAAAAAAACTATCCACTGATCTAAAGCATGGATCACTAGGCTGCAGAGAAAAGGCCCAGTCCTGAGGTTCTTTGCGCAAAAGTGACATTATGAACCCTATGCGCTGTGATTCATCACCAGAGGATCTGGGTCTCAAACGGAAATACAACAAGCAAGCATTTTTAAAAGAAAAAAAATCTTGTTGTTCACCAAAAAATAAATCAGGCAAACGTACCTTTGGCTCCACGAAATCAGCTCCAGAACAACTACTCACGTGTTGTTGGATTTCAGCCACCTCCAGAGAGAGTCACTGCAGGCGTTGAGCCAAATCCTGAACCGACACCATAATAGAAACTGAAAATCTTTCCTTAGAGATTTTATTTTTTTTTTCTCTTGGCTGGACTCACTGTTATGATCTGCTACAAGCACTAAGGAAAGGTGGGAATTCTGTCCCTACAATAGGACTGAGCTGGATCCCTACGATGTAACGGGGGACCTGATCCTGCGGCCAGACCCGCTAAAGTCCTCAGCTAGTCTGAACGAAGACCTATAGTTGCGAGGGAGGAATCCCTACAAGATCTAGGGACTGGGTGAAAAGGTGGACACCTCCTAACAGAACGTGTAGCAGGGAATATAAAACAGAAAACAAATACTAAGAGATCCTAAGATCAAGCAAAACTGACAGAGTAAGGCACCTAAGCACCCGGCTAGCTTAAGAGTAGATAATACAATGAAGTCCAGCAAAGCCAGAAGGGCAGAGCCAGACTAAATAGGATAAAAAGGTCATGTGACCAGCAAACTGAAACAAAATCTAACAAGAGGGTTCTAACATCGACCACCTATATCAGATCTCTGGTGTGGACACGTAGCAACCCAGCAGTAAAATATCACAAGAACTGAGCAAATGAACAAATACAAAAAACGAACGGAGACCAGCCAAAGCCCCCCAAAGGGGACCCGGCTGAAGACAAAAAGCAATGCAGCAAAAAGCAAGGAATTCAAACCACAGTAAAAAAAAGAGAATTATCTGAAAGCAAGCAGGACACAGCAGAAAAGCAAGCTGAATTCCATCCTAGACCAGGAAGAACAATTGATCACCGGTGAGGATCATGGGAGGTCAGCTCACTTATATCATGCCAGTCAGTACCACCTGACAACCACTCGTTATCTGCAGGTGTACGACTCTTGGTGTTCGACATAGGTTCAATACCCTCAGCAACCACCAGAGGGAGCTTCAGCTCCGAAGTCGTCTCCAATACATTCACAACAGAGAGAGTTAGGGCTGGAAAGAGAAGTTCTTCTGTGCTTGTGCTGATAGCAATTGTGCTGTACAGTTAGTGTGCAGTGACGGGGAGGATTTTCTTCTGTGCAGCAGCGCTGGTTATTATGCTGCCTGATAGCTGTATTTCTGAGTGTACCCTTCTGTGCAGACTGCTTTTTACACAGCACTAATACTTTTATTATTTTTTTCTGCACAGTTACCAAGCGTTCATTTTTTTCCACACCGTATAGAGCTGTACGCTCCTCACACACTACCGTCTACCGGCTGTTATCACTGGCAAATACATGCTGACTATCTATGTGTGACTTCGGAAATATATACAGAGATTTAAATTTTCCCCTACACCGTATACAGCTGTCCGCTTCTGATACAGTACTGTATATCTGCTCTTTGTATTACGGTCAAATCCATACTGAGTGAGCGTCTGTGTGTGACTCCGGAAATATATACGGAGATTTAAATTTCCCCTACACCGTATACAGCTGTCCGCTTCTGATACAGTACTGTATATCTGCTCTTTGTATTACGGTCAAATCCATACTGAGTGAGCGTCTGTGTGTGATTCCGGAAATATATACGGAGATTTAAATTTTCCCCTACACCGTATACAGCTGTCCGCTTCTGATACAGTACCGTATATCTGCTCTTTGTATTACGGTCAAATCCATACTGAGAGAGCGTCTGTGTGTGACTCCGGAAATATATACGGAGATTTAAATGTTTCCCTACACCGTATACAGCTGTACGCTCCTCATACAGTACCATATATCTGCTGGTATTTTTGGTACATTTTCCCAAACATGAGGAACTATGGTGGAAGAGGCCGCTGACGTGGGTGGGGGGGGGGCACCTGGTACTGATGGTGGTGGTGGTGCATATGCTGGTAGTGCCAAAAGCACAATAGCACCTAAGGCAGGAGGTGTTGAGCCTGCGTCATTGTCTGGCTACAGAAGGCCTGGAAGGCTTCTTTTTCTGGGAGTAGGTAAACCGCTTTTAAAGCCGGCGCATCAGGAACAGGTTTTGGCTTACATTGCCGAAACAGCCTCCAGCTCTATCGCCTCCTCTTCTGAAGTTTCAAAAAATGCAAGCACTGAGTCGTCAGTGCAGGCTCCTGGTCAGGAACAACACCTTTCCTTGTGTCCTTCACCCCCACCAAAAGTGAAGGATGCGGCAGGCCACACTTCAGATTACTCACCGGAGCTCTTTTCACATACCATGCCTGGATTATCAAGTCAAATCCTGAATTCCCCAGTCCAAGATGAATATGACATGGAGTGCACTGATGCACAGCCACTGCTATATGATTCTGCTGGTACATTCACCCAGAGCACTGCATTGCCCTCGCAGTCTACGGAGCCAGATTCTGACCCTGATGAATCTCAGGTGCCCCTTCCCGCATACTATACCACCTTACACGGTGACACAGAGGAAGGTGCAGATAAAATTGAAGAGGAGGTGATGGATGACCCAGTTGTTGACCCGGATTGGCATCCATTGGGGGAAGAGGGTGCCGCTGGCAATAGCTCAGAAGAGGAGGATCCGCAGCAGGCATCGACATCGGAGCTGGGGTTATCTGGCAGGCCCGTAGCAGTCCAAGAACATGTTAAAAAAGCAAAAAGAGTTGCAGGACAGCTTGGCCAGACGGTCAAATTAGCACAGCGTGCAAGCCCTGAAAATTTATCCCATAGTACGAAGAGTTCAGTGTGGCACTTTTTTGACCAAAATACTATTTATGAGGCTACCTCTAAGAAGTGTGGAAGAACCTTTAGCCAAAGGATAAATCTCCGAAATTTGAATATCAGTTGCATCCTTAGACATTTAAACACCATGCACTTGCAAGCGTGGACGGACTACAAAACCTCAGGTAGCACACGTGCACCTGCTCTGACTGAAGGTAGCCAGCAACGCTACATTGCTTCCCCCACTGTAAGACCACCGGTTAGCACACCACCAGGAAGAAATGTTGAGGTGTCGTCGCAAGGTCAAAGCAGTCAGGGAATCCCAATGTTTTTCCAACAAAAGACTGAATTTAGGCCATCTTCACCACCACCACCATCACCAACCCCCTCTCAGTCCGCCATGTCCACCGCTAGTTACCCATATGCAGCTCTCAACTCCAGCTCACCTTAGCAGACACTGAGTAGGACAAGAAAGTACTCATCCTCTCATCCGCGTCCACTGGCTTTGAATGCCTACATTGCCAAACTGATCTCATTAGAGATGATGCCCTTCCGTTTGGTTGAAAGCACAGCATTCCGAGAGCTCATGGCCTACGCTGTCCCACGCTATGACCTACCCAGTTGGCACTTCTTTTCTAGAAAAGCCATCCATGCCCTCCACCTGCATGTGAAAGACCGCATTGTTCATGCACTCAATCAGTGAGTGGAAAGGTGCACCTCACAACAGATGCATGGGCCAGTATGCATGGCCAGGGCCATTACGTGTCCATCACTGTGCACTGGGTTAATGTGGTGGATGCAGGCTCCACAGGGGACAGCGGCGGTGGGACAGTGCTGCCTCGCTCACGGCATAGGCAACAGTTGGCTATAGGCGTTCGACCCTCCTCCTCCAGAAGCGAAAACTCGTCGACGGAGCGCAGTCGCACGAGCACTCCATCCGCAGCTGCCTGTGTTGCACACGAGGCGTCCCACTATCGAACAGCTAGTGGTAAGCGTCAGCAGGCTGTTTTAAAGATGATGTCTTTGGGCGACAACAGACACACCGCGGAGGTACTGGCTGACTACTTGCAGCGAGAAACTGAGTCATGGCTGGGCAGTCTACATCTTGAGCCAGGCAAGGTAGTCAGCGATAACGGACGTAATTCTGTGGCAGCCATAGCCCTGGCAAAACTCAGACTCATACCTTGCCTAGCTCACACCTTGAACCTGGTGGTGCAGTGCTTCATAAAATAATTATCCGGAGTTACCAGCCCTGCTCCATAAGGTGCGAAGACTGTGCTCGCACAC
>JARQOD010009909.1:0-29457 GCA_033576555.1 Oophaga sylvatica
TAAATGCTGCTCAAGAGTCTGCGTCCCTCATTTACAATGCTCCGTAAAAAATGGGCCCATGGTATGCCCAGTGTATTTTTTTCCAAAATCATGCACCAAAAATATCTGGGGCCCCTTATAAGATCCAGTTATAATTGCCCCCTAAAAACGCTCCAGTGTCTGACTGTCCCTTTAGAAACTCCAGTATATGATGGGCCCCCCGGTGAGGCTATCTCTTTGGCCAAAAAAATGCACCAAATATATTGGGCCCCATATTAAGATCCGGGGTTTTTTGGGGCCCTAAATGCTGCCCAGTTCTGATGTCCCCTTTACAAAGCCCCTATAGATGGCCCCATGGTGATGTCCCTGTTTTGGGAAAATCATGCCCAAAAAAATTGGGGGCCCCTTATTTATCCCCTGTATATTTGGGCCCCCCCAAAGCTGCTCAAGAGTCGCTGTCCCCATTTACAATCTCCAGAAAATTTTGGGGCCCCGGATGAGCTCCAGTGTATTATGGGCCCCAAAACTGCACCCCCAAAAATATCGGGCCCCATTATTATGATCCAGTTTAAATGTCCCTGTAAAAAAATGCCTAGTGTCTGAGGCCCCCCTTTTTAAAACTCCGTTTAGTTTGGGCCCCGGATTAGCCCCCTCTCTTATGGGGAAAATCAGCCCAAATTATTGGGCCCCTTATTAAGATCCATTATAATAGGCCCCGAAAAACTGCCCAGGTTGATGTCCCCCCCTTTTGAAGCCCCCTATATGTTGGCCCCATGGATGAGGCTCCAGTCTTTAGGGCCAAAATCTGACCAAATTTGGGCCCCCTTATTAATGACCGTGTATAAACCCCGTAAATGCTGCCCAGTGTCTGATGTCCCCCTTTAATGCCCAGTAAAGTGGGCCCCCCGGTGATCTCCGTGCTTTTTGGACAAAATCATGCACCAAATATTGGGCCCCCCTTTTTAAAAACCAGGAAAAAAGGCCCCCCAAATGCGCTCCGTTCTGATGTCCCCATTTCAAGCTCCAGTATTGATGGCCCCTGGATGATGCTCATGCTTTTGGGGAAAATCATCACCAAATTTTTGGGCCCCATTATTAAAAATCCCCTGAAATAGCACCCTAAATGCTGCTCCCGGGGGTTATGTCCCCCATTTAGAATGCCCTATATGATGGCCCCATGGGATTTTCCCGTGTCTTATTGGGAAAAAATCATCACCAAATATATTGGGCCCCATTTTTTAAAGATCCATTAAATGGCCCCCAAAGCGCTCCATGTCTGATTCCCCCTTAGAATGTCCAGTATTTTGGGCCCCATGGATGATTTCCCTCTTAGGGCCAAAATCATGCTCCAAAATTTTTAATGGGCCCATTATTAATGTCCTGTTTAATGGGCCCCCGATGCTGCTCCGTGTCTTTCTGCCCCATTTAGAATGCCCTGTATTATTTGGAAACATTTATGAGCTCCAGTGTCTTTTTGGGCCCAAAAACATGCACCAAATTACAGGCCCATTTTAAGATCCCTGTTTTAAAAGGGCCCCTAAATGCTGTCCAGTTCTGTTTCCCCCCTTTTCAATGCCCATAAATTTGGGCCCATGGTGTAGCGCCGTGTTTGGGCCAAAAAAAAAGCACCCCAAAAAATTGGGCCCTTATTAATGATCCAGGGGATAATGGGCCCCCAAAAACGCTCCAGTGTCTGCTGTCCCCCATTTTAAATGCTCCTATATGATGGGCCCCATGGAGCTGCTTTAAAAGTCTCTGCCCCATTTCAATGCTCCTATATGATGGGCCCCCCGGATGCGTTCAGTGTCTGATCTGCCCCCTTTAGAATGCTCCCCATTTTGGGCCCCGGATGACTCCGTGCTTGGGCCAAAATCTGCTCCATTAAAGGGGCCCCCTTTTAATGATCCAGTTTTTAAGGGGGGGGCCCAAAACTGCCAGTTCTGCTGTCCCCCCCTTTTCAAGCCCAGTTTTATGGGCCCCATGGATACGCTCCTGTCTATGGACCAAAAAAATGCTTATTTTTAAAGGGCCCCATTATTAATGATCCCCTGTTAAGGCTCCCAAATTTTGCTCCATGTCTGTGCCCCCTTTTTAAAAAGCTCCAGTCTGTGATGGGCCCCATGATGTTTCCCCGTGTTTTTGGGCCAAATCATAACCAAAAAAATTTTTCCCCCCTTTTTAATTTTTCAGTGTATTAGGGCCCCCCTAAAAGCTGCTCCAGTGTTGCTGTCCCCTATTTAAAATCCCAAATTTTTGAGGGCCCCCCGGGGTCTGCTCCATGTCTGATTCCCCCTTTTTCAATGCCCAGATATTTTGGGCCCCATGGATGAGCTCCAATGTTTTAGGGCCAAAAAACTGCCCATATAAAAGGGCCCCATATTAATATCCAGTGTAAAGGGGGCCCCTTTAAAAGCTGCCCAGTGTCTGACGTCCCCTTTTTTCAATGCCCCAGTAATGAGGGGGCCCCCGGGGCGCTCCAGTTTCTGACTGCCCCATTAGAAGCCTGTATTTTTTTTGGGGCCCCCGGAGCTGCTCCGTGTTTAGGGCCAAAATCATGCCCAAAAAATTTGGGCCCCCCTTATTAATGATCCAGTTTAAAATGCTCACAATTTCCCCCCCAAAATTGAAAATAATAAATTTTTCCCCCCTCGCTGTGCACTGCTTACTCGGACCCCCTCAGGTCCCCATCTTACAGCTCCTGCACTTGGACTATTTGGGGGAAGGGCTTCGAATCCACCCCAAAAATGAATGTCACGTCCCGGAAACGGGAAAACGCACAGTGGGGAGCAGGGAGGTTAGTTTGAAAAAGGCGGGGGGCCCGACAAGCACAGGCCCCCCATAGACACCGTGTGTCGACGGAGGGGGCCCCCCCCTGTCAAGACAAATTTTGTACAAAAAAGGGGGCCCCGTGCAGTGCCGTCGCCCCCGATCGGCACCCCCCCCCGGGGCGGGAACCCCGGGACTTCCCGGGGTCCGGTGCTGACCCCGCCCCGGGGATGGGTTTTTTAGATTTCGTGTCTGTCCACGATAGAAGTGCAGTTCTTTTAAAAAGTCAAAACAGCAAGGTATTCAAATTTTGAGATTTTTCCCCCGGCAAAGGTCCTTCCGACTGTTTTTAATAACCTTTGCCTCATCAATAGGATTTGTCAAAAAATGCCCCTCTGGACTCTTCTACTTTTTTACATTTTCGGGCTTGCCGCTGTGTATTTTGCGGTCTGCCAAGCTTTCCTGAAATCTTTTTTTTTTTTTTTCTCACCTTTTTGGCGTACCCCCTGCCAATAACCCCTGCTGCGATGTCATGCCCCGGCGGATCCTTCTACTCTTGAGAAATTCCCCAGGGCCCCCCTTTTCACACAAGATGCCAACCGGGGTCAACAAGGGGGTCACCAAAAATCCCCATTTCAGGGGGGCACCTGAGTTTATGGGGCCCCATTCGGCTGAGTACACTGGAGGGAAATGAGTGCTGGGGTGAAGTACCCAGAATATCTACAGTGGCGTGCATCAGTGCACTCCATCTTTTTCATGTTTGATGGGGAATTTTCGGATTTGACTTGAAAAACACGGCATGTTTTTGGGAAAATAGCCCAAAAGGGAAATTTAAAAGGGGGGGCTGCCGCACCTTTTCTTTTTTGGTGGGGGTGAAGCACACAAGGAAAGGTGTTTTTCCTGCAGGGCCTGCACGAGATCATCCTTCATTTTTTGAAAGTTCAAAGGGGGGGCGTAAAAAGGGGGCTGTTAAAAATGAAACCCCAAATTTTTTTCCGATCCCCGGTTTTAAAAGCATTTACCTACTCCATAAAGGGACCAGAAGACTTTTCTGATAGCAACTACCAGGGCAACGACCCCCAAAATTTGAAAATTTAAAAAATTCCCCCCGAAATTTTCATTAGAGGCGCACTGACGCTCTCAGCTGTATGATTACAAAAAAAAATAAGAAAAAAAGGGGGGGTACTGTATAAAAAGACCCCAGGAAATTTTTTAATAAAAAAAATTCTAAATTTCCGTATATTTTTCGGGGGGCAACTATGACGCTCACAGGCTCAGTCTGGATTCCAAAAATATAATAAGAAAAAGGGGTCTGTATCAGCAAAACCGGGGATTAAGTAAGTCAAAATTTTTAAATCTCCGTTAATTTTTTAGGATCAGACAAGAAGCTCAAAGCCAGTATGGTTACGAAAGAAAATTATAAAAAAAAGGGGACTTTTTATAGTCTTGTGTTTGATTCTAGTCGAGTACTTTTTATTATTATTTTTATCCTTTTTCTCCTTGTGGTAGGGTTTTGTACTTGAGCGGACCACCCCTATATCCCCGCGCCGCTAACTTGTTTTAAAAATTTTTGAAAAACCAAATCCCTCCTCACGCACAAAACCCCTGGACTGAACTTGGAAGCCAACATTTTCTCTTCCCCAAAAAACCCCCCCCCAAAAAATCATCCCACCCCCTCCTCTTTTCCCTCTTCTTCCCCCACCTGTGGGGCATTTCCCCCGACAACAAGGCGACGTCATCAGGCTTCCCCTTACTCCTTTTCCCCCTCCGCTTACCCCTACCCCTTAAGTGCCAAATTTTTCTGAGCAACCATAAGGGGATGTCATCTTTGATGGCGTCGTCTGGCCCCGCCGTGTGCATTCCTCAAAACATGAAGGACTTTACAGAGGTCTTTAGCTTTGACCACTGCCAACCGACAAAATCCATGTCGCCTCAAACTGCCGCCCTTATCCCCCATAAAGCTTACAGCCTGCCTCTATTCGAAGCCCTCAACCATGTGCATGGTGAAGTTCCACCTTGTTACAACGTCATATTAAGTTGTGCTTGTGAGGGGACGTCGCTGCAGCCCCTGCTTGATGGAGTCTAGGGGCGAGCGATGGAGTGCAGCACAGTCTTCCCTTTTTTGGAGCGGGCTGTTAACTCAAAATTTTTTTTTAAAAAGCACGCCCCACCGGTCAAGTGTGACCAGGAAAAGGGAGTGTCTATTTTTCCGGGTTTTTTGGGCCCCAAAAAATTAGGCCTATCCTGACTCCCCTTTCTGGCTCAAAAGTGACCCCACCTGATATTTTTCGCGCAAGTGTCGGCCCGTACTCTGCGGTTGTCTGTTGTCCCCAAAGACACCTTTTTAAAACAGCCTGCGACGCCTACCATAGCTGTTCGATATGGGCAAAAACCCGCGCAACACTGGCAGTTGGGGATGGGGTGCTCGGGGGGAGCGTTCTGTTGCGAGCCTTCGCTTTTGAGGGGGAGTAGGGTCAAAAACCCCCACAGCCGCTTTGCCTATACAGGCTTGCTGCCCCCCGTGGATCCTGCTCCCCCAAAACCCGTGCGCTGATGGCACTAACGGCCCCCTGGCCATGCCACTGGCCCAAAACATCTGTTGGAGGTGCCCTTTCCATCCGTTGTTTGAGTGCGGACAATGCGGTTTTTTCCAGCAGGCAGAGGGCGGGGGGCATTTCTAAAAAGAAGGGGTGACGGGCAGATCATACGTGGAAAACGTGGCCAGGGGGTCTCAAAGCTGCACTTTAACCCCAAGGGGAAAGGGGTACTCAATGAGATCATTTGGGAAGTAGGATTAAAAAACCAGTGTCGCAGATGAAGGATGAGTACTTTTTTGTCCTACTAAGTGTTGTAGGGTGAGCTGGATTGAAAACTGCATAAGGGGGAACTATCGGGGACAAAACTGAGGGGGGGGTTGGTGATGGTGATGGGGGTGGGGAGGCCCCTAGACTCTTTCATTAAAAAAACATTGTGACCCCTGACTGCTTTGGCCCCTTGCGTCCCCATCAACATTCCTTGCTGGTGGTGTCCAAAACCGGGGTCGGTTTCATGGGGGGCGAAAAAGGGTTGCTGGTAATTTAAAATCGAGTGGTGCACATGTGCCCCCTGGGTTTTGTTTCCTTCCACGCTTCAAGTGCATGTTCAGAAAGTCTAAGCTGCAACGGATTCAATTTTGGAGTTTTTTTCCCCCGTTATGGAAGTTTAATTAGGTAAATCTTTCCTGCGGTTTGCTGTTGCTTTTTCCCAATTTTTAAAATTTTAAATTTTTCTTTTTGGCTCAGACAAAAAGAGGACGCCCCCAAAAAGGGAAGGTCAGAAAAAAACATTCGTCAAGACCAACGTTTTTTTCATTAAATTTTTTATTTAAAAAAAGGGCTGGTTAGTCAATTAGCAACAATTAAAAGCGCTGGTTATTGGCGTTTTAGTAAAGTATAAATTTGATAAAAGGGCTGAAGTTGCAGATTTTTTGTTTTTCCCCCAGTTTTCCTATTGGCTGTAAAGAAAATAAAAAAACTTCTGTCTTTTTTCCATGTTTCGTGTCCTTAAAAAAAACCCCCAAAGAGCAACCGGGGGGTCCCCCTTAAAAAAACTTTTTAAGCTAGCACCTTTTGCTAGATATCGACAGGGGATTTTTAGCAAGTGAGATCTATCCCCTGTAAATTAATATTATATATTTTTTGAATACGGGAATAAAAACCGTTATTCGTGTATAACCCCACCCTGTATAAGCCGACCCCCTAATTTTGCAAAAAAACGGGAAAAATTATTGACTCATGAAAAAGCCGGGTTTAACTGCCCTCCTGCTCTTGCCCCCCGTCCTCCCTATGTTCCACCGATCTCCCCCCCGTCCTGCCCGCTTCCCCCTCCACCGATTCCCCCCCCGCTCCACGTTTCCCCCGCCCACCGATCCCCCCCCCCCTGCTCCCAACGCTTCCCCCGTCCCCCTATCTCCCCCCCGTCCTCTACGCTTCCCCCGTCCACCGATCCCCCCCGGGCCGCTCCATGCTTCCCCGTCCCCTTTTCCCCCCCGCCTCCTCTATGCTTCCCCCGCCACCGTTCACCCCCCCCCGCCGTTCCGGTCCTTGTCCTTCCTCCATCAACCACCCCTCCCCGTGCCATCGCTGAGGGTCCTGCAATCCTGCGTTCTCCCCGTCTTCCTGCAGCTCTCTCCAGCACTGAGCGGTGACGTAATACCGCTCATTAAGGCCATGAATATGGAGGCGACGCCCATGGAGTGGCGTCGCGTCCATATTACATGACCTTAATGAGCGAGTATTACGTCACCGCTCAGTGCTGAAGAGCTGCAGGAAGACGGGGAGAACGCAGGATTGCAGGGACCCCACCGATGGCACGGGGAGGGGTGAGTATGATCCCAGCCACCGGCTCCTGCCGCGGCATCCCCTCCCCCGCTGGTTTCTGCCCTATGACTCATGTATAAGCCGAGGGGCATTTTCAGCACGAAAAAAGGTGCTGAAAATCTCGGCTTATACACCATATATAGGTATATATTTCCATGACAGTCCCCCCTTAGATACCACTTGCCCTAAAAACCTGCTCCTGTCCCAAAGCGCTGCAACTCTTTTGTGCTGCCGGCGGGTTGAGACATGCCTAATACATGCCTCCCCCACCGATACAGGCTTTTCGCAAATGGGCGGTCAGGAGGTCTGTCCCTAGCAGGGGTTTATGTGTTTGCAATCATAGTCTCTTTATTCAACTGCATGTTCAGAAAAACTTGTGTATTCTTCATCAGGTAGGTCATCTGTCTGGTCAGTCAGAGCATCCCGACATCATTCATGGCTTAGGTGTCTCTTCTGGCACGGGAGCTTCCTTGCAATGCGATACGTGGATCCAAGCAGGCCTTCCCTCTATGACAGAGGTTGGGATCATCTGGGGCTCTTGGACAGGACCATCAAATCTGGGATCGAGTGTTTCTCATTTCCAACTTTTTTTTCACCAACATCCGGTCTCCTGGCTTTCAAGGAGTGCGTACCGGACACTGAGTCTGGATTTGGCAGTGAAGAGAAAAAATCGAGAATGGACATTAGTTTTTGACCAATTCAATTACATAAGCAAACAAGATATCATTTTGCAATTCTGCTGCTGAGGGAAAAATGCACCTAAACTTGGGACTAGACCCAAACAAAATTTCGTATGGTGACAGCTTTTCTGGGTCTCTGGGAGTGTGCCTTACGCTAAACAGTGCAATTGGGAGTGTCTCATGCCATGGTTTGCGTGTCTCTTGGGCAACTTTCCCATCCTATTCTTAAGTGTTCCGTTCAGTCTTTCTACCTTCCGCTGCTCTGGGGGTGGTAAGGAGTGTGTAGGCCTAAATCTGACCCTACTGCTAACCAGATCTCTTGTGTCAGATTTTTCTGTGAATTCGGTCCCTATCACTTTCTATCATTTCTGGAACCCCGTATCTGCACACTATTTTCCGAAAGTAGCTCTTTGCAGTAGTCTTTGCTGTCTGGGAACGCTTCTGTCCATCTTGAAATACTTCTTTGACCACAATGGCGTATTTGAATCCTTCATTTGGCATATCTGGAGTGGTCTATCTGGATCCTCTGAGGTTGGTAGAGTGGTCTTGCTGGATGAGGTCAGGGGGACTTTCTTCTACACGTCCAGGCTTGCATTTTGCCGCAGGTCAGACAGCTGCTGGTGAATTTGGCTGTTAGGGTGGAATCCCTGAAGCGAACCAGTAAGCACCAATCAGATCATTCATCGGGTCTTTGATATGTGGGTGGGTCCATGTGCCCATTGGACCACCATAGGGTGCATACTTTGTGGTAGGGAGGGTTTTGGAGTCCATTGTAGATAGCCTTCCTTCTTCACGTGTTGTTTTTTTTTTCGCATTCAGCTCTTCTTTCTCCTTTTGGAGCTTGGTCTTTGCAACTTCTTGAGCAGATCCCAGGATGTCTTTTTGTCAGGTTTCTTGTCTTCAGTCGTCATGTAGTAGACGTCTGGCTCTGCGACCTCTCCACTTCTCCATGTTGTCTTCCTTTGGCCGCTTCTTCGGGTGCTATGTCTGCCATGTTATTGCCTCATGACTGTGTTGAGCATTCCGATACTGCAAATATCGGGTATCGGCCGATATTAGCTGTATCGGAATTCCGATTTCCGAGTTCCGATATTTTCGTCTTTCGGATACCGGAATCGGGATTGTCACTGTCATGTCAGTGTCCGTCGGTCGGGTCTGTCAGGAGTCAGCGGGGACTTACCTGGCAGAAGACTCCGGCGGTCACGTCCTGCACTGCTTCATGGCCGCAATCTTCTTTCCCCGGCGGGCACATGCAGTTTCTCGCGATAACTGCAGTGACTGCTGGGTAATCCCCGGGCCGTAAAGCAGTCAGTCCGATGACGTCACCGCCGGGGAAGCAGGTAATCAGCTGTGCTGCGTCGCGATGACAGGGTCTGCCTGTCATTGCGATGTAGCACAGCTGGATCGTCGGGGGACTGTCGTTCTGGACTGCGTCGGACAGGTGGTATACTGTTGGTTTGTTTTTTTTCTTTTTTTTACAGGAGATCGATGGCGTCGCAGGAATGAGAGAGTAATAAAATTAATGAAAACTGTGTTGTCTCTTTTATTTCATTAAAATACTTTTTTCTTGCTTTGTCTTTTTTTTATACATTTAATAACTTTGGGATTAATAATGGATCGGTGTCTTATTGACACCTCTCCATTATTAACCGGGCTTATTGTCACCGTGCAATCAACGGTGACAATAACCCCTTATTACCCCGCTTGCCACCGCTACAGGGCAAGTGGGAAGAGCCGGGTAAAGTGCCACAATTGGCACATCTTTTGATGCGCCAAATGTGGGGCTGCTGTAGCCTGGTATTATCAGGCTGTTGAGGGCCAAAATCCATGGGCCTTGACAGTCTTTTAATACCAGGCCGCAGCAGTCTGCATTTTACTTGGCTGGTTAACAAAAATAGGGGGGATCCCCACGCCGTTTTTTTTTCGAGGGGATCCCCTATTTTTGTTAACCAGCCAAGCTAAGCAGACTGCTGTGGCCTGGTATTATCAGGCTTGCAAGGTCCATGGATATTGGATCCTTACCAGCCTGAAAAACCAGGCCTCAGCGGTCTGCTTCATCTGGCTGGTTAACAAAAATAGGGGGGACCCCACGCCAATTTTTTTCGAGGGGATCCCCTATTTTTGTTAATCAGCCAAGATATGCAGACTGCTGTGGCCTGGTATTATCAGGCTGGCAAGGTCCATGGATCTTGGCTCCTTAACAGCCTGAAAATCCAGGCCTCAGCGGTCTGCTTCATCTGGCTGGTTAACAAAAATAGGGGGGACCCCACGCCAATTTTTTTCGAGGGGATCCCCTATTTTTGTTAATCAGCCAAGATATGCAGACTGCTGTAGCCTGGTATTATCAGGCTGGCAAGGTCCATGGATCTTGGCTCCTTAACAGCCTGAAAATCCAGGCCTCAGCGGTCTGCTTCATCTGGCTGGTTAACAAAAATAGGGGGGACCCCACGCCATTTTTTTTTCGAAGGGAACCCCTATTTTTGTTAATCAGTTCCCTCTGACGTCACTGATTGTGTCCCTGGCTGACCTGAAGTGAAAGTGGAAAGCAATCAATTAAGCTTTCCACTTAAGGGCCCGTCTCACATAGCGATATCGCTACCGAGATCGCTGCTGAGTCACTAGTTTTGTGACGCAGCAGCGAGCTCACCAGCGATATCGCTGTGTGTGACATTCAGCGACGATCAGCCCCCCTGCCGGGTATCGCTGATCGTCGCTGAAATGTCAGGACCTTTTTTTGATCGCTGGTTTCCCGCTGACAGGCACACATCGCTGCGTGTGACAGGCGGGAGACCAGCGATCCGCTGGTAACCAAGGTACACAGCGGGTTTCCAGGCGCGGGGCTGTGCCTAGAAACCCGCTGTGTACCTTGGATACCAGCGCCCTGATGCAGGGAGCTGGTATCCAAGGTACACAGCGGGTTTCCAAGCGCTGCGCGGTGCCTGGAAACCCGCTGTGTACCTTGGTTACCAGCGGATCGCTGGTCTCCCGCCTGTCACACGCAGCGATGCGTGCCTGTCAGAGGGAAACCAGCGATCAAAAAAAGGTCCTGACATTTCTGCGACGATCAGCGATACCCGGCAGGGGGGCTGATCGTCGCTGAATGTCACACACAGCGATATCGCTGGTGAGCTCGCTGCTGCGTCACAAAACTAGTGACTCAACAGCGATCTCGGTAGCGATATCGCTATGTGAGACGGGCCCTTAAGCGATGTTACCCGCAGTGTCGCTGTCCCAGATCGCTGCCTGAGCTGCCTGTTTGGCAGCTCAGCAGCGATCATGTAGCGATACACCAGCGATCCTGACAAGTGCATATCGTTGTCGGGATCGCTGGTGTATCGTTATGTGACACCCAGCCTTTACTCTCCTGTCAGGCAGGAGAGGAACTCATTCATTTGGGGTTATACTGTAGTGCTGCAGCATTAGCTGCGGTCCCTGCAGTAACATAACCCTTTCTGAAGGATTACACCGTGGGACCTGACTGTGCATGGGATAGGTAAGAATAATTTTGCTTTTTTATTTTATTTTTATTACAGGAAATGGTTTTAGCAGGTAAATAAAATATGGTCAAAAACTGTGTGATTATTTCATTAAACTTCTTTTTTATTAAAGTGTGTGTGTTTGATTTTTCTTTCATACAATAGGATTAATAATTGATAGTTGTTAATTGACAGCTCTCAATTATTAACCTGGCTTAAAGTGACCTTTCAATTGCAAGGTCATTTTAACCCCTTATTAACCCATTCGCCACCGCTACAGGGCAATGGGAATAGACGGGCAAAGTGCCAGAAAGGGCAAATCTAATTAGAGATTTGCCCTTTCTGGGGTGTCTGGGGGCAGATGTTAAGTAGCCGGGGGGGGCCAAAAATAATGGTCCCTCTCTGGGCTATTATTATCTGCCCCCACTCACTGGCTTTGTCTGTCTGGTTGCGAAAATAGGGCGGGAGCCCACGCATTTTTTTTCAGCAATTTTACACCTCATATATATATATACATGTCATTGAATTTGTGACACATATATATATATATTTATATTTGTAGTTCATACACTTCTACATAGTATAATAGCCGCTAATTCAATTGCCGGCTTTTGTGAAAATGCAGAACCCGACATGAAATGACACTTGGTGTACATAGGGTTAACCATGTCTTTTCATGTCCTTTGCTATCTAATTTGCACAAACGATTAAATCAGACTATGTGTGCAAAATTTCACACCTGTAGGGGTTAATTAAAGGTGTAAATTCGTAGCAAAAAAGTCCGTTTTTTTTACAACGAATTTACACCTTTAATTAACCCCTACAGGTGTGAAATTTTGCACACATAGTCTGATTTAATTGTTTGTGCAAATTAGATAGCAAAGGACATGAAAAGACATGGTTAACCCTATGTACACCAAGTGTCATTTCATGTCGGGTGCTTCTGTCTTTTCACTGAAGCCGGCTTTACCCGGCAATTGAATCAAAGGATATTTTACTATGTAGAAGTGTATAAACTATACATATATGTATATATATATATGTCACAATGACATGTATATATATATATATGTATTCTATGTGTGTATATTTAGTGTTTACAAGGAAAGAATGGGGTTTTTTTAGTTGCGATATTTTGTTCCCATAGACTTACATGGGACTTCCGGTATCGGGTATCGCCGATTTTTTAGTGATATCGGCGATACCATTCCGATTCCGATACTTTAGGATATCGGAAAGTATCGCTCAACTCTACTCATGACTCTTCTGTTCTCAGTTTTCCATGCACTTTGATTTTTCAAATTGCCACCATTTTGGAAATTGGAGTACACCCAGCAGGTCCCTGAAGGCTCCATGATGCTTCACGGTTGTCCCGCTTGCTGTGATGAAGTCCCTTGCAGCCCAGATGGGCCCAAAGTCGTGTGATATGCCATGCGAGCACCTGTAGTCAGTGTAGATGTTTGCAGTCTTGCCTTCTGCCATCTGGCAGGCCTTCGTCAGCGCTATCAGTTCTGCTTCCTGGGCTGACAGGCTAGGTGACAGACTTCTGGACCACAGGTTTTCTTGATTGCTGGTCACTGCACTTCCTGTGTAGAAACTTCTTCATCATCTGCAAATCTGGAGCCATCCAAGTAGAGGTTAAATTCTGTAAATTTTTGTTCTGAATCTGAAAAGTCCATATTGTATCCCCCCTTGGGAGTGGGAGTAGAGTGGCCGGGATGAGGACTGTAGGTCTGGAGACTGTGACATTGTGAGACAAAGATGATAGAGGCGCCACAAAGATGTCTGGCGGTGGGGAGATTATTGTTGGTTGAGCTTGATTGAGGATTGCCAAGATGTCGTGTGGAGTGAGAGTTTCCAGTGGCTGTCCAAGAGTGATGTCAGCAGTCTTGTCCAGGAAGGCGTGTGCTGCAGATACTGCCATCAGGCAGGAGGGTGCTCCTCTTGCAACTGGATCCAAGCGGGCTGAGAGCAGCCTAAAAGTCTCTGTTTCCCCGTGAATCCGTGTCAGGACTCCAGTAGCATGACTTTCTTTCTGAATGAGTTGAAGGCTGCGTCCGATAGAAGGAGCAAGGTTGCGTTGATGCAAGCGCACAGAGGCTGCATTAGGACTGAGGCATCAGGGATCCAGGTTCTGCAATACAACACTAGACCAGGGAAGGCCTGCAGCTTTTTCGGAGTTGTTGGGGGAGCCATCTTCTCCACAGTGGTCTTCCAGTCATTTGACAGGTGTTTCGTCTGGTGGGCAATACAGTGTCCCAGGGATGTAACTTGCTTCTGACACCATTGGACTTTGTTCTTCCAGACCTTGCGTTGCTGTTCCTCCAGGTAGAGTAGGAGAGACAAGGAATGGACTGTGCAGGTATCGATGTCAACCACACAAAAGAGAAGGTCATCCATGTGTTGTAGAAGAGTGACTCCTGCATATTCACCGTGAATACCGTTGCGGTGGCTGGGACTTTTGAGAGCAGAGTGTGCAGGTTCAGCACTGTTGGGGTTTCAAATACCGTAGCCTCTTTCACGGCCTCCAGGCCTTGCACCATTCTGAACTCAGTGGGGTTTACAGTCTTTTTTTTTCACTGTGGAAAGCTGGGATTGATTCCGATGGGCGAGGCAGCCCAGTTTGGCCTTGTCCTTCACTATGCGGCAGGGGACTCCCATCTCCGGGCACAGAGCTGGCGGGAAAACAAGCCATCTACTAGGATCCACATCATAAGAGATGACGACCAGCTGGCTTTCTTGTTCTCCACCAAGGCAGTCACTGTGTTAGCACCTGCTCTGGTCACAGGGGGTCTTCTTGTTGGGACGTCTCCTTAACCGGCTGCTTTTTTCTCAGCACGGGCCATCAGTTGTTTCTTTTTCTCCAGCTCGGTCTCAGGTCAGTATTTGTGCACAAGTTTGAAGAGCTGAGTGGCCTTTTGCCGGTCTAGGGCCTGGGTGAACTGGTTGAGAGCAGGGGGCACCTCCTGGTGCTTGCAAAAGATGAACCTCTGGCGTTGGAGCCGGATGTGGTGTTGCCATTCCATGAAGCTAGTAGGGTCCTTCTTGAGTTGAATATCCTGGCCAATGTCAAAGTCCTCAGGCCGTCTTCTTAGGCGAGTTCACTTAGACCTTCAGTTGGTCAGAGACATCTTGACTCTGGGTGATGGAGTGGCTTTTCTGGTACTAATAAAGATTATTATTATTAAAAATAAAGATTATTATTATTACTATGTCCAGCACCTCCTGTGATGGGTCTGCAGTGTGGTTGTTTGAGGTTCCTGTTTCTTCTTGGGTCAGGGGTGAAGAAAGTGTCATGGTCCCATCTTCCTGGAACACTCTGGTCGCTTTCAGCTTCTGCAGTAGGTCCACTCCCAATAGGTTGAGGGTGCAGGTCTTTGACACAACAAACTGGGACATGATGGAGTGTTCTGGCTGAGTCCACACGCTCAGGGGCTTCTAATCTGGAAATATCTGACTTGACCATCAATTCCCATGCAGGACGCAGAAGATTCTGATAGATAAGTGAGGTTGCGGAGTTCCACAAGAAAAGATCTGACTACGCCATCCACTCTCAGGATATTGGTCCCACTGGTGGGGTTCCCTGTGGACTTGGCGTGCTCCTGTCCTATGGACGGGTTCTTCACTGCTTTCTGTGTTTCTTCTTCTTCTGGGCGAAGTCGGTGTTCTGCACCAGTTCTGGAAATGACCAAACTCGCCACAGTTGTAACACTGGACATCCCTTCTGTCCCGGCGGGACTCAATCCTTTTTGCTACTGCGAGCAGGGTATCCATTGCTATTGACGTGTACTCAGGCCTGGCTACTACCAGTGGTTTCCTGATTGGTTCTCTCAGTCCATGCACAAAAGCCTGTGCCAACATCCGTCTGTGTGTCTGATCATGGGTAATGAGGCCCAAATCTTGAAACACTTGCATCACTCTGTCATGGAACTCCTCTACAGACTCTGTCTGGTCCTGGCTCGTGACATGTAGGCTGAGAGTTTGTCCTGTCATTCTGCTTTTGGCCCATTCTCTGAGCTGCTCAATTAGCTTTGGTCCTGTCTCCCAGGCATACGCATCTAATTCTGCTGGAAGCTTGAAGTGTTCTCTCATAATTGGCCAGAATGCATCACCTGCTTTTATTTCCATTACGGCCCAGAGATCAATCCAGGCTGCTGCATACGTTCGCTGGATCTGCTGCATTTTTTGGCAAAATGGCATGGGGTGTATCCCTGGGTCTGGCTGCATACTGATCACCTGGCTTGGGATGAAGGGCTCATAGGATGGTGCCTCTACCTGTACCTGCTCTCTTGGTGCTTGTGGGTTTTCTTCCCTAGTATTGGGCAGCATGTATGACGTGTCTTCATCTTCATCAGATGAGAAGTGACATGGTGTGCTTGGTGCATACACTGGGTGAGGCTGCGGTGGATCAGTGTCATAGTTCCATGTTGGCAGCTCTGCTCGGCACTGAAGTTCCTCATTTGTGTCTGCAGCTACACTTCCCCCTGTGAAGCCCCGGCTGTGGACTCTGCTAGCTGTTGTGTCTGGGGGCTACCTGCAGCGTTTTGTGTAGGGAGATTTGCACTTTCTTCTCCTGATATAATGACTGGCAATGTTTGTACTGTGCTTGGGATAGACAGGGTGCCTCGTGCTGTAGGCACTGAGGGAGAAAGAGTGGGGTGTGATGAGGGAGGAGTGAGGTGTAGAGGAGGGGGGAGAGAGGTGTAGAGGAGGGTGGAGAGAAGAAAATGAAGGAGGAGAGCGTGAAAGAGGGGGGAGAGAGAGATATGGAGGGGGAGAAGTGGAGAAAGATGGAAGGGGAGAAGTGGAGAAAGATGGAGGGGGAGAAGTAGAAGAAGAAAAAGAAGAAGGTTTGAGAGATGGAGAGGAAGAGATAGAAGAAGAGGAAGAAAATGGATGTGTCAGAGATATGAGGGAGGGGAAAGAAGGAATAATAGGGAAAGAAGGATAGAGAGGAAAGGCAGCGAGGAAAGAGGAGAGAAGTCTGAAGAAGGAGGAGAAAGGGACTGAGAGAAAAAAGAGGAGAGGGTGACCCCTGTGATGCTTGAGAGGGGACCGTTGAAACAAAAATGCCTTCTCCCTGTAGCGAGAGGCGGGGAGCTTTTATCTCTGTACAAGGCTCCTTATTCAATGGGAGCAGCCTACAGCTGTCCCGTGTCTCCACATGCTGGACATGTGATGTGTGAGGCTCTAAATCCTGCTCTTGTGACATATCCGTGATCATTTTCTCACAGACGATTTAACACCTTTTCAATCTTATTCACATAAAAATCACTTCCTGGTCCGTTCAAATAACTTGCTGTACCTTCTACACGATGCAAGACCACCACTACTCTTTTATAGCAGACGGTAATCTAAAAACAAACTTTCCTGTGCCTTTCAAAAAACATTTCATTGTGCAGCGTAAAGTCTGCCCGTCCATTGGATTCTCACGTACTCTGACCTTCTATTCACATGCCTAGCCCTTCGATTCTCACGTACTATGTCTATTCCAAAAACCTATTCAACAAAGGTGATTAAAAATCTGAGAGCTGCTGCATTCTGGTTCTGTGTGCAAGGACACTGAAATTTTTGTCTTCGCTGAATGCCTGATGGGAGGGGTGAGTGAAGCCGCTGCGCAATTGTTTGTGTGTTCTTCCTCAGCCTGCAATTTCTTTATCTGTGTGCAAGGACACTGAATGGAGGGGTATGGAGCTGCCCGGATTCTCTGTGTTTCTGTCCTTAGTCTAAAGCATGCTAGTAGATCTTGCTGGTTGGAGAATAAAACTCTAAAATAAGTTGATTAGAAAAACCTCTCCAAAATTATTTAAAAATTTACTTAAAAGAAAAACTTTAAAAACAAGAGTTAGATTTAGTAAAAAACTCTAGGAAAAAAAGATTGACCAAAATAAAAACTCCAAAAGCAAAAAGGAAAAAAAACTGATCAAAAAGGGGAGGGAAAAAAAATTGTATTAATAATAAAACTCTAAAAAACAACAAGGTTGACAAGAAAAAACTCTTGTTACTAAAACAGCTAATTAAAAACAGAAAAGAGGTGGAAAAACTGGTTGTAAAATGATAAAAACAAAAAGAAAAATACTTTATTTTTTTAAGACTTTTGTCTGGTAGTGTAGGCTTTATCCTCCCACCCTCTGGAATGTCATCTCGCTGCTGCTAGCACTTCCCTCCTCCCTTATATATCTGCCTGCTGTGTCTTACAGACACTGAAATCATGTTTCAAAAAAAAGGTTATCCCTCAGAATAGAAAAAAAAATGAATACAGTTCAGTATGAATGCCTGAGAATTTTCACGCTACAGCCTGTAGCCAAAAACTAGCTCAAAAAGATCAAAACCAGGAAACACATGTGACAACGTGATTAGCAGAGGGGGGCCAAAGGGGTTTCTCGCTGCTGCAGCCAGCAGTGAATGAGGTAGTGACAGAGCGCACTCTGCTCTGAGTGTAAATTTTAAAGCAGCAGTACCTGATACAGACAGGAACACGTACAAATGAAACAGACACCCGGGAGAATACGAATCCCTCTTTTGATGATCTGTGACACATACAAGCTGCTCTGGTAACTGATAACTCACCAATTGCACTGAGCACGACAATGCTCCAGGTCTATTACTCTGAAAACCGTTCGCCCTGGCCGGTGCGCTGGTCACAGTAATCTGTAATAGCCTTAATCAAAATTCTCACCATCCGCGTCTGATTTGACTGGGATGACCTCCCCCTTGCGTGGACGATTACTGTGAGAACTTACCAAAATCAAAGCTCCTGCCCTGCTCCGATGTGTGAAGGATTACTGCAGAAACTTAACCAATTCAAAGCCCTTGCCCTTCACACCTGGATTTACTGGGATGACCTCCCTCCTGTGTGTGAAGGATTACTGCGCGGACTTATCCAGCAATTTGGTTTTCTGCTATACAGCTCCCAGAAATCAGCAAGCAAAACACAGTCACCGTTCCAATTTTCTCCCTGTTCACACAAAACATGAAACACATACACAGCACAGCAGCAAACACCTTATATCCCAGGGTTTTGGATAAGGGTGTGGACTTTTTACACTACCTGGGAATGCGGTGGTGACCACACCTGACCGGCAAGAGGTGTAAGACCTGGATTGGACACAAGGGACTTTCAGGTAAGATGACAAGATTTTCTTACCTTACTTATGGAGCTGCGCAGTCTCCGTCCCGTGAGCCAAGGCCATGGCCAACACCTCTGTCTCTCCGGTCAGCAGGTCCCCGTGCGTTTCATCCACTGCCCCGCGTGCAGGCGCCATCTGTTATGGAAATTTAATTAGGATAAATCTATCCTGCAGTGTTTGCTGTTGCTGTTCCCAATCTTATATTAAATGTCTTTTCTTTGAGCGCTCAGACAAAATGAGGACTGTCCACAACGGAAGTGTCAGTATAACAGTTCGTCAAGACCAACAGTTTATTATTCATTCAAGGTTTTATACGTTTACAAAAAGGGGCTGGTTAGTCAATTAGCATACAATTAAAAGCTGCTAGGTTATTGGCTGTTTTAGTATAAGTATGATAATTATGATAAAAGGGCTGAAGTTGCAGATTTATTGTTCTTTGACCCAGTTTTCCTACGTGGCTAGTAAAGAAAATAATAGATATCTTCTGTCCTTGTTTCCATGTTTCTGTGTCCTTGATAAAAAGGCCCCATGAGCTATAGCCAGGGTCGTCTTAAGCAACTGATTATAGCTAGCATCAGCTTTTGCATAGATATGCTGAGCACAGGATTTTTAGCAAGTGAGATCTATCTAACTGTAAATGCATATATATATATATATATATATTGAATACGTGGAATACATACCGTATATATTTCCATGACACCTCGGCTAAAGATCCTTCGGCATTTCTTACAGATAATCCTTGCCTTATCAATCGGATTTTGGTCAAAAAAGTGCCACACTGGACTCTTCCTACTATGGTATAAATTTTCAGGGCTTGCACGCTATGCTAATTTGACCACATGGTCAAGCTGTCCTGCAACTCATTTTGTTTTTTTAACACCTTTTTGGACTGCTACGGGCCTGCCAGATAACCCCAGCTGCGATGTCGATACCTGCTGTGGATCCTTCTCCTCTTCTGAGCTATTGCCAGCGGCACCCTCTTCTCCCACTGGATGCCAATCCGGGTCAACAACTGGGTCAGCCATCACCTCCTCTTCAATTTCATCTGCACCTTCCTCTTTGTCACCGTGTAAGGTGTAGTGTTGAGCGATATTGCTCGATATCTAAAAATATCGTATCGAAATTGTATCGCCGATAGCACTAAATATCGTCGATATCCGATTTCGATAACGGAAGTCCCATGTAAGTCTATGGGAAAAAATATTGCAACAAAAAAAACCCTTTCTTTCGTTGTAAACACAAAATATACACACATAGAATACATATATATATATATATATACATGTCATTGTGACATATATATACATATATTTATAGTTTATACACTTCTACATAGTAAAATCGACTCTAATTCAATTGCCGGGTAAAGACGTGACATACCCCATAGAAGTCGACGGGCTCGGTGCCGAGTACCCCGAAAACCTCTGGCTCTGTGCGACTCAACTTGGGCGTCACGAACAGGATTCTGTAGCTCGCTATAAGCGAGTCCTGTGTGCCTGAATTGCACTGGTTTTGTGCTTGAGAATTGCTAAAATCATCAGAGAATGTTTTTGCCATTTTTCCGCCATATCTGCGTCACGACGAGGCACTGGTGAAGAAGAAGGGCGTGCTCTTCGTGGGTGTCACTCACTCAGTGGCGTGAAAACGATGGCCGCCCACTGTAAATGGTACTGCAATGTAACATCGTGCCCCACAGCTCTGGAGTTCCGCCTCCTCATCCTCCTCAGTGTGCGGAAACTAACACGAAGGTCCCGCCTCCCTACAAAAGAGGGGCCCTCTCCAGATATGACACATGTGACTTGGCAGAGATGGCTAATGGACACGACGAGCAGAAGTGGGAAGGGATGGAGCAGTCAGAGCTCTCCCCCACGGAAGCGACCCGATCGCCACAGAATCACCGTTGGGCACCCGGCCTGTAAACCCTCCTACGCTGCAAGAAGCGGCGGATACCCTAAGAGGCCTGGCCCGGCACCGGGAGGAGGTCGCCAGGATGGAAGCCAGCTGGCGTGCCCTAAAAATAAACTTGGAGCGGCGCCAATCCCTCTTACCTGAAGTGTCTGTACCGGAAGGTGAGGCACCCGTTCTAGTAGAGGAGTCCTTGCAATGTGATCCGGTTGACGTTGTCGCAGTGGAGGCACCCGTTCCTGCAAAAACCGCAGCACCGTCAGCAGCACCCCAGATCCCGCTGTCTGCCCCCGTCGCTGAGACAGAAGAAGCGACACCCATCCTCATGGAGGAGGCCGCGCAGGCACCAGAGCACTACCTGCCTGTACCGGAGCCCCGACTGTCATCTGATTTAGAGCCGTCTGCTTCCTCCGCAGGGGAGCGCCGCCAGGACTGGGGGGCGACAGGAGAGCTGCCGCAAACCGGATACTGTAAGCTGCAGTGGAGTGGTGGAGACATGGAGCAACTGGTGGAGGAGAATTACAACCGGCGTCAGGAGGAAGAGTGGAGACGTTGGGAGCGGGAAGCAGAGCGACAAAGGGAGCAGCGAGAAACCCTAAAACTTCGCCAACGTCACCTGGAGAAGGACCGGGCAGATAAGGACCGGATGAGAAAGGATAAAGGAACCCTGAGTGAGCCGCGGCGTAAGGGTGCAGTACGGAGCTTTAAATTGAAAGGTGGTTGGGGCTTCATCAAGGAGCCTGGACTTTATTTAGAAGTCTTTGTGACCCGGCGGGACGTGGAGGCTCACCCCCCAGAAGGACACCCGGGGAGGGACCTGTTGCCAGGAGACTTGGTGACTTACACCCGACACTGGGGTTACAATGAGTGGTACGCCCTAAATGTTACCAGGTGCGACCCCTACTCCCCAGTGTGTCAGGAACCTGTGAGACCCTCGAAGCCTTCAGCCTCCCCATCCAGGCCTCTGCAAAAGTGCCCACGCCGTAAATCTCCCCAGCCTCCCTCAGTGGTCTCCTCAGCAGCCCCAGCTATGGACATGATAAGTATAGCTGGCCCGTACCCGGCGCCTGTTAGGCACCCTGGGGTTCGTACAGTCCGGGACATAGGGCTCCAGACCCGGAGGGAGATGAAAGAGGTGGCCACACAGACCCAGATAGCGGGTCACGACGTCACTGTACAGGCCACACGACGTCATCAGGTCCTGGTGGTCCTTGGTGCCTCGGATGTTTGGCAATCTCAAGAAGAGTACCAGGTGGTACCTGGAAGAGGCCAGCCAAAGAAGTCTAAATAACCCGGACAGGGTCCCTGTATGTAAATAGTTAACTTGTTTATGTACCCGGACGGGTGAATGTTCCTAAAAAAATTTTTTAATTTAATAAAAAAAAAAAACACAGTTTTCATTTCTTTTATTACTGTCTCATCCTGCGACGCCATCGATCTCCTGTAAAAAAATGAAAAAAAAAAAAAAAAAAGTATACCACCTGACCAACGCAGTCCATAGTAACGAGTGTCCCACGACGATCCAGCTCTGCTACATCAGAATGACAGGCAGAGCCTGTCATCCCGGCGCAGCACAGCTGATTACCTGCTTCCCCGGCGGTGACGTCATCGGACTGACTGCTTTACGGCCGGGATTACCCTGCAGTCACTGCAGTTATCACGAAAAACTGCATGTGACCGCCAGGGAGAAGATAATGGCGGCCATCAAGCAGTCCAGGACGTGACCGCCGGAGATCTTCTGCCAGGTAAGTGCCGCTGACTCCTGACAGACCCGACCGACGGACACTCACAGTGACAGTGACAAATCCGATTCCGGTATTCGATAAGACGAAAATATCGAAACGAATTATCGAAAGGCCGATAGAGCTAATATCGGCCGATAGCCGATATTTGCATTATCGTATCGCTCAACACTAGTAAGGTGGTATAGTATGCAGGAAGGGGCACCAGAGTTTCATCAGGGTCACATTCTGGCTCAGTACACTGCGAGGACAATGTAGTTCTCTGGTTGAATGTACCAGCACAATCATCTAGCAGTGGCTGTGCATCAGTGCACTCCATGTCATATTCATCTTGTACTGGGGAATTCAGGATTTGACTTGATAACCCTGGCATGGTATGTGTAAAGAGCTCCAAGGAGTAATCTGAAGTGTGGCCTGCCGCATCCTTCACTTTTGGTGGGGGTGAAGGACACAAGGAAAGGGGTTATTCCTGACCAGAAGCCTGCACTGACGACTCAGTGCTTGGAGCTTTTGAAACTTCAGAAGAGGAGGAGATAGAGCTGGTGGCTGTTTCGGCAATGTAAGAAAAAATCTATTCCTGATGCTCCGGCTTTAAAAGTGGTTTACGTAATCCCAGAAAAGGGAGCTTTCCAGGCCTTCTGGAGGCAGACGATGATGCAGGCTCAATACCTCCTGCCTTAGGTGTTATTGTGCTTTTGACACTACCAGCAGATGCACCACCACCACCATCAGAACCCGGTGGCCCCCTACGACCAAGTCCGCGGCCTCTTCCACCATACTTCCTTATGTTTGTGGAAATGGAACCAAAATAGCAGCAGATATATGGTACTGTATCAGAAGCGTACAGCTGTATACGGTGAAGGTGAAAATTTTTAATCTCCGTATATATTTGCGGAGTAACAGACACAGACTCTCACAGGCTCAGTATGGATTACACCAGAATATAAAAAGCCAAAAAGTGTACTGTATCAGAAGCGTACAGTCGTATACAGTGCTGGGTTAATTTTAAATCTCTGTATATATTTGAAGAGTAACACACACGGTCACAGCCTCTGTATGGATAACACCAGAATATGATAAGGAGAAAAAGTGTACTGTATCAGTAGCGTACAGCTGTATAAATTGCTGGGGTAATTTTCAATCTCCGTATATATTTCAGGAGTAACACACACGCTCACAGGCTCAGTATGGATTACACCAGAATATAAAAACCAAAAAAGTGTACTGTGAAGTATACAGCCGTATACAGTGCTGGGTTAATTTTAAATCTCCGTATATATTAGAGGAGTAACACACACGGTCACAGCCTCTGTATAGATAACACCAGAATATGAAAAGCATAAAAAGTGTACTGTATCAGTAGCGTACAGCTGCATACAGTGCTGGGTTAATTTTAAATCTCCGTATATATTTGAGGAGTAACACACACGGTCACAGCCTCAGTATGGATAACACCAGAATATGAAAAGGAGAAAAAGTGTACTTTGTCAGTAGCGTACAGCTGTATACAGTGTTGGGGTAATTTTCAATTTCCGTATATTTGAGGAGTAACACACACGGTCACAGCCTCAGTATGGATAACACCAGATTATGAAAAGCATAATGGGGGCATAATCTGGAGCATATGGGGGCAAAATATGGAGCATATGGGGGCATAATATGGAGCATATGGGGGCATAAGCTGTGGAACATATGGGGGCATAATCTGGAGCATATGGGGGCATAATCTGGAGCATATGGGGCAAAATATGGAGCATATGGGGGCATAATATGGAGCATATGGGGGCATAATATGGAGCATATGGGGGCATAAGCTGTGGAACATATGGGGGCATAATATGGAGCGTATGGGGGCATAATATGGAGCGTATGGGGGCATAAGCTGTGGAGTATATGGGGGCATAATCTGTGAATCATACGGAGGCATAATCTGTGGAATACATGGGGGCATAATCTGGAGCATATGGGGGCATAATCTTTGAAGCATATTGGGCATAATCTGGAGCATATAGGGGCATAATCTGTGCAGCATATGGGGGCATAATCTGTGGAGCATCATATGGGGGCATATTCATTTTTCACCCTAGGCTTATACGCGAGTCAATAAGTTTTCCCAGTTATTTGTGGCAAAATTAGGGGGGTCGGCTTATACACGGGTCGGCTTATACATGAGTATATACGGTAATAATAAATGACATCTATCAATTTTACTGACACTTGATACAGCTCTATTTAAGTGCCGATTGGTATATCCCCTTTGTTTTAACCCCTTCACCCCAAGGGTGGTTTGCACGTTAATGACTGGGCCAATTTTTACAATTCTGACCATTGTCTCTTTATGAGGTTATAACTCTGGAACGCTTCAACGGATCTTCGCGATTCTGAGATTTTTTTCTCGTGACATATTGTACTTCACGATAGTGGTAAAATTTCTTCGATATAACTTGCGTTTATTTTTGAAAAAAGCGCAAATATGGCAAAAATGTTGAAAATTTTGCAATTTTCAAACTTTGAATTTTTATTCCCTTAAAACAGAGAAATATGTCACACAAAATAGTTAAGAAATAACATTTCCCACATGTCTACTTTACATCAGCACAATTTTGGAACCAAAATTTTTTTTTGTTAGGAAATTATAAGGGTTAAAAGTTGACCAGCGATTTCTCATTTTTACAACAAAATTTACAAAGCCATTTTTTTTTTGGGACCACCTCATATTTGAAGTCACTTTGAGGGGTCTATATAGCAGAAAATACCAAAAGTGACACCATTCTAAAAACTGCACCCCTCAAGGTACTCAAAACCACATTCAATAATTTTATTAATCCTTCAGGTGCTTCACAGAAGCTAAAGCAACGTGGAAGGAAAAAATGAATATTTAACTTTTTAGCCACAAAAATGATCTTTTACAAACTTTTTTTTTATTTTCACAAGGGTAAAAGAAGAAAATGGACAGATAAAGTTGTTGTGCAATTTCTCCTGAGTACACTGATACCCCATATGTGAGGGAAAACCACTGTTTGGGCACACAGCAGAGCTCATAAGGGAAGGAGCGCCGTTTGACTTTTTCAAACTAAAATTGGCTGAAATTGAGATCGGACGCCATGTCGCGTTTGGAGAGCCCCTGATGCGCCTAAACAGTGGAAACCCCCCACAAGTGACACCATTTTGGAAACTAGACCCCTAAGGAACTTATCTAGATCTGTTGTGAGCACTTTGAACCCCCAAGTGTTTCACAAAAGTTTATAATGCCTGGGTGTGAAAAAAAAATTTTTTTTCCACAAAAATGATTTTTTAGTCCCAAATTTTTGATTTTTCCCAAGGAAATTGGACCCCAAAAGTTGTTGTCCAATTTGTCCTGAGTACGTTGATACCCCATATGTGGGGGGGAAACTGTTTGGGCGCACGGTAGGGCTTGGAAAGGAAGTAGTAACGATTTGGAATGCAGACGTTGATGGGGGTCATGTTCCGTTTGCAGTGCTCCAGATGAGCATAAACAGTGGAAACCCCCACAAGTGACCCCATTTTATCTAGATCTTTGGTGAGTACTTTGAACCCCCAAGTGCTTCACACAAGTTTCTAAAGCCCGGGCATGAAAATAAAAAATCCTCTTTTTTTCCCACAAAAATTATCTTTTAGTCACTAATTTTTTATTTTCCCATGGGTAACAGGATAAATTGGACCACAAAAGTTATTTTACAATTTGTCCTGAGTACGCTGATACCCCACATGTGGGGGGGAACCACTGTTTGGGCGCACGGCAGAGCTCGGAATGGAAGGAGCACCATTTGACTTTTTCCAACCAAAATTGGCTGGAATTGAGATTGGACGCCATGTTGCATTTGGAGAGCCCCTGATGTGCCTAAACAGTGGAAACCCCCCACAAATGACCCCATTTGGGAAACTAGACCACCTAACGAACTTATCGAGATCTTTGGTGAGCACTTTGAACCCCCAAGTGCTCCACACAAGTTTATAACGTTGAGCCGTAAAATTAAAAAATCATATTTTTTCCACAAAAATGATCTTTTCACCCCAATTTTTATTTTCCAAAGGGTAACAAGACTCCAAAAGGTATTGTGCAATTTGTCCTGAGTACGCTGATACCCCATATGTGGGGGTAAATCACTGTTTGGGCGCATGGTAGAGTTTGGAAGGGAAGGAGCGCCGTTTGACTTTTTCAAAGCAGAATTGGCTGGATGCCATGTCGTGTTTGGAGAGCTCCTGATCTGCCTAAACAGTGGAAACCCCGACAAATGACACCATTTTGGTAACTAGACCCTCAAGGAACTTATCTAGATGTGTGGTGAGCACTTTGAACCCCAAAGTGCTTCACAGAAGTTTATAACGTACAGCCGTAAAATAAAAAATCCTTTTTTTTTTTTACAAAAATGATTTTTTCGCCCCCAATATTTTATTTTCACAAGGGTAACAGGAGAAATTGGACCCCAAAAGTTGTTGTCCAATTTGTCCTAAGTACGCTGATACCCAATATGTTGGAGAAAACTACTGTATGGGCACACTTTGGGGCTCGGAAGGGAAGTAGTGATGTTTTGGATTGCAGACTTTGATGGAATGGTCTGGGGGCGTCATGTCGCATTTGGAGAGCCCCTGATGCGCCTAAACAGTGGAAACCCCCACAAGTGACCCCATTTTGGAAAATAGACCCACAAGGAACTTATCTAGATGTGTGGTGAGCACTTTGAACCCCGAAGTGCTTCACAGAAGTTTATAACGTACAGCCGTAAAAATAAAAAATCCTTTTTTTTTTACAAAAATGATTTTTTCGTCCCCAATATTTTATTTTCACAAGGATAACAGGAGAAATTGGACCCCAAAAGTTGTTGTCCAATTTTTCCTGAGTATGATGATACCCAATATGTGGGAGAAAACTACTGTATGGGCGCACGTCAGGGCTCGGAAGGGAAGTAGTGATGTTTTGGATTGCAGACTTTGATGGAATGGTCTGGGGGCGTCATGTCGCATTTGGAGAGCCCCTGATGTGCCTAAACAGTGGAAACCCCCACAAATGACCCTATTTTGGAAAATAGACCCCACAAGGAACTTATCTAGATGTGTGGTAAGCGCTATGAAGCCCCAAGTGCTTCACAGAAGTTTATAACGTACAGCCGTAAAAAGAAAAAATTCAGTGTTTTTTACAAAAATGATATTTTTGCCCCCAGTTTTTTATTTTCCCAAGGGTAACAGAAGAAATAGGACAAATTGCACAATAACTCTTGGGGTCCAGAGTACGCTGATACCTCATATGTGGGGGTAAACTACTGTTTGGGCGCATGGCAGAGCTCAGAAGTGAAGGAGCACCGTTTGACTTTTTCAACGCAGAATTGACTGGAATTGAGACCAGACACCATGTCACATTTGGAGAGCCCCTGAAGTGCCTAAACAGCGGAAACCCCCCAATTCTAACTCCAACCCTAACCCCAACACACCCCTAACCCTAGTCCCAACCCTAACCACAAACCTAACCCTAACAGACCCCTAACCCTAATCCCAACCCTAATCCTAACTTTAGCGCCAACCCTAACCCTAACTTTAGCCGCAACCCTAACCCTAATAGGAAAATGGAAATAAATACATTTTTTTAATTTTATTATTTTTCGCTAACTAAGGGGGTGATAAAGTGGGGTTTGATTTACTATTTATAGCGGGTTTTTATGATTGGCAGCTGTCACGCTAAAAGACGCTTTTTATTGCAAAATATTGTTTTTGCATCACCACATTTTGAGAGCTATAATTTTTGCATATTTTGGCCCACAGAGTCAAGTTAGGTTTTATTTTTTGCGGTACGAGTTGCCGTTTTTATTGGTACCATTTTTGAGCACGTGACATTTTTTGATCGCTTTTTATTTTGATTTTTGGGAGGTTAGAATGAACAAAAATCAGCAATTCATGAATTTCTTTTGGGAGAGGCGTTTATACCGTTCCGCGTGTGGTAAAATTGATAAAGCAGTTTTATTCTTCGGGTCAGTACGATTACGGTGATACCTCATTTATATCATTTTTTTATGATTTGGTGCTTTTATAGAATAAAAACAATTTTATATAAAAAATTGTTATTTTTGCAGCGCTTTATTCTGCGAGCTATAACTTTTTTATTTTTTCGCTGATGATGCTGTATGGCGGCTCCTTTTTTGCGGGACAAGAGAAAGTTTTCAGCGGTACCAGTTTTATTAATCGTCTTTTTGATCGTGTATTCCACTTTTGTTCGGTGGTATGATGATAAAGCATTGATTTGTTGCTTTTTTTTTTTTTAAGGGGGTTTCACAAAAGGGGGTTAACTATGGGACAGTTTTTTGGGGGGGGTTTACGGACGCGGCGATAACAAATTGTGTACTTTTATTTTTTTTTTTTTTTATTTACAAAAAAAAATGAATTTTTGGGGGGAATAATTTTTTTTTCTTTATTTGGTTTTTTTTAAAAACATGTTTTTTTTATTTTTTACATTTTTTTATTTTGCCCCAGGGGGGGACATCATGTAAAATGTTAATTTGGGGACTGGTGCACAGCCTCTGTCACACCCGCGATTTTTTTCTGGCACTGCGCAGGCTTCTCGTGCCTGTCTCAGCAGGCACTGGGGAAGCGCCTCCCCGCAGGCCCGGGAGATTTGGATCCGGCCTTGGAGGGAGGAGTCCTCAGAAATCGCGATCACATCGCCTGTTCGGGGTTCGGGGGGCGTGCAGGGGGCCCCCCCCCCTGCGCGATGTCCCCGTCCCCTGGTACACCGCGATCATGTTTGATCGCGGGTGCCCGGGGTTTTAAAGTGCCGGGGGGCGGTCCGTGACCCCCCTGAACACATCCCTGTCAGCTTGATAACAGTGACACCCCGGGGGCTTAGTGGCCCCCCCCCCAGGAGGCAGTGAGCCTTTTCTATATCCCCTCCATGGTCAATGGGACGGGTTTTTGGCGGATGTAGTCTATGAGGAGGGGTTTAAACTATTGAAGTCTTTGGGTTGTTCCAAAGAAAAAAATCTCATTAGAAAAGCTTTCTTTCAATTCGTCATTTCCCAATTGGAATGTTTCTATAAACATGTGGGGGGTGAATTTATCTGGCACCCAAAAACGAATTGGTCAGTAGATTTTTTTTTACGGAATAAAAAAATATTACCCTGTGCACTCTGCACCTTCCCCCCGGGAGGACTGTGCTTTTAAACGCGTGTGTCTTGCCCCCCCTGTGGGAGTAAATTTTTTTTAAGCCCTTTTTGTGTTCTCGCACCCCCCGAGAAGGAATACTGTGCCTTTAAGCTCTTTTCTTGCCCCCCCACCTGAGGAGTCTTTTCCCTTTTGCCACTTGTGGCTTCCTTCCACCGTGGGGACGTGCCCTTTAAGCTGTTGTGTGTACTCTCCCCCCTGTGGGAGTACGTGCCTTTAAATCACTGTGTGTACTTTTGGGGGGGGGG
>JARQOD010009910.1:0-29451 GCA_033576555.1 Oophaga sylvatica
GACAGTGTACAAATTGCTTGAGTGGACCATCAGATCTGATTACAGGCTGCCTGCCTGTGATAAAGGGCAATTAATTTGGTGTAGTAGCTGAGCTGCCTGCCTGCTAGTGACAGTGTACAAATTGCTTGAGTGGAGCATCACATCTAATTACTAGGCTGTCTGACTGAGATAAAGGGGCAATTAATTTGGTGGAGTAGTACAGCTGCCTGGCACTGACAGTGTGCAAATTGCTTGAGTGGAGCATCACATCTGATTACTAGGCTGTCTGACTGTGAGAAAGGGGCAATTATTTGGTGGAGTAGTACAGCTGCCTGGCACCGACAGTGTACAAATTGCTTGAGTGGAGCATAATAATAATAATAATAATAATAATCTTTATTTATATAGCGCCAACATATTCCGCAGCGCTTTACAGTTTAACAGTTTCAAAACACAAGTCATAGGTAACAACGTTAACAATACAATAATTAAAGCAAAATAAGCCGACCCTGCTCGTGAGAGCTTACAATCTACAATGAGGTGGGGAGATACAAAGTACAGGTGTGTATATACAATGGTGCATTTACAATAATGGTCCAGCCATCTTGAGGGAGTGAGGCATGGATGGAGATAGTGAATGGGCTACACATACACACTTAAACATAGAACGACTTTGGTTAGTGAATGTGATAGGCCACTCTGAACAAATGTGTTTTGAGGGAGCTCCTGAAACCATGCAAATTGTGGATAGTCCTAATTTCTGGGGTAGAGCATTCCAGAGGATTGGCGCAGCGCGGGAGAAGTCTTGGAGTCGGGAGTGGGAGGTACGGATTAGTGCAGAGGTTAGTCGAAAGTCGTTTGCAGAGCGCAGCAGTCGGTTAGGCCGATAGATAGAAATGAGGGAGGAGATGTAAAGAGGTGCCACACTGTGAAGAGCTTTGTGGGTGAGAACAAGTACTTTGAATTGGATCCTATAATGAATGGGCAGCCAGTGTAAGGACTGGCGAAGAGCGGACGCGTCCGAGTACCGATTAGCCAGATGGATGACCCTGGCTGCTGCATTAAGGATGGACTGGAGAGGGGATAGTCGAGTAATGGGGAGGCCAAGTAATAGAGCGTTGCAGTAGTCCAGGCGGGAGTGGATCAATGCTACAGTGAGGGTTTTTGTTGTTTCCATGGTGAGAAAAGGGCGGATTCTAGAGATGTTCTTTAGGTGTAGACGGCAAGAGCGGGCAAGAGATTGTATATGGGAGATGAAGGAGAGATTGGTGTCAAACATAACACCCAGACAGCGAGCCTGCTGCCGGGGTGTTATTATGGTGCCGCCCACAGAGAGGAAAATGTCAGATTTAGGGAGGTTAGTAGACGGCGGGAGCAGAAGGAGTTCAGTCTTGGAGAGGTTAAGTTTCAGATAGAGAGCGGACATGATGTTGGAGACTGCGGACAGACAGTCGGTGGTGTTCTGTAGAACAGCGGGGGTAAGGTCGGGGGATGACGTGTATAGTTGTGTGTCATCGGCATAAAGATGGTACTGAAAGCCAAATCTGCTGATGGTCTGTCCAATTGGGGCCGTGTAGAGAGAGAAGAGAAGGGGGCCAAGGACTGAGCCCTGGGGTACACCGACAGTGAGAGGAAGAGGAGATGACTTGGAGCCAGAGAACGAAACACTGAAGGAGCGGTCAGAAAGATAGGAGGAGAACCAGGAGAGAACAGTGTCCTTAATACCTAGTGACTGGAGCCTAGAGAGTAGGAGACGGTGGTCAACCGTGTCGAAAGCTGCAGAAAGGTCGAGAAGAATGAGCAGAGAGTGGTCGCCGTTACGTTTTGCTGTAAGAAGGTCATTGGTCACTTTGATGAGTGCAGTTTCAGTCGAATGTAGGGGGCGGAAGCCGGACTGTGAAGGGTCTAGGAGGGAGTAAGTGGAGAGGTAACGGGTGAGGCGGGAGTAGACTAGGCGCTCCAAAAGTTTAGAGATGAAGGGGAGATTGGAGACCGGTCTGTAGTTGTTTGTGCAGGAAGGGTCAAGAGCGGGTTTCTTTAGTAATGGAGTAATGATGGAGTGTTTGAAGGAGGATGGGAAAATGCCAGAGGAGAGTGAGAGATTAAAGATTGTAGTTAGGTGAGTTGTGACAACTGGAGAGAGAGACTGGAGGAGATGTGAGGGATGGGTCGGTAGTGCATGTAGTCGGACGAGAGGAAGAGAGGAGTCTGGAGACTTCTTCTTCTGTGATGGGATCAAATGTGGAAAGTGAGCCAGTGGAAATGCAGGGTGGGATGGGAGTCACAGCACTTGGTGGTTGAGAGCAGATTTCCTGACGGATAGTATCTATTTTTTCTATAAAGTGGGAGGCCAGGTCTTCAGCACAAATGTCTGTGATAGGGCTTGTGGAGCATCACATCTGATTACTATGCTGTCTGACTGAGATAAAGGGGCAATTAATTTGGTGGAGTAGTACAGCTGCCTGGCACTGACAGTGTGCAAATTGCTTGAGTGGAGCATCACATCTGATTACTAGGCTGTCTGACTGTGAGAAAGGGGCAATTAATTTGGTGGAGTAGTACAGCTGCCTGGCACTGACAGTGTGCAAATTGCTTGAGTGGAGCATCACATCAGATTACTAGGCTGCCTGACTGTGATAAGGGGGCAATTAATTTGGTGGAGTTAAAAAACGTTGATGATCTAACCTTTATTAAAATGAACCATGCATGGGTTTCAAAGGATTTTGTCCCACCTTCCTCTCAGGACACATAGGTTGTCAGCAAAATGGCTCGTTTTGTCGTCGTCTTTCTCTGAATTCTCAAATTCCTCCATTTTCAGCTGCAGAACGTCCAGCATACACCTCAACCTATGTAACTTTTAGCCACCTCTCTATCTGCCCTGCCCCCCCCCACAGGGCCAGGGTCACCTCCTGGCGCCCCCAGGGCTAGTTCCGGTACCCTGAGTAGGTGGGGGCTCTCACTCTCGGGCGACAGCACTGGCACAGGGTCCCTCATAGTACCAAAAAGTGGCTCTGACAGTGGGATGGGCCCACTCGCCGTCAGACACATGGGCCCTGTGCCAGTGCTGGCACCCATGACTGGGCCCCCCCTGCTTGCTTATGGCCCCAGCACTCGCAATACTTACCTCTCCCTGCTCCACGTAGAGTCTTGGCAGTGAAGTCATTCACAGGGACAGCCACGACCAATTTTGGTAACTGATCCATGCTGGTTAAGACTTAGCTATGGCCTGTCCTGCTGGGCTCTATCTTACGATGCTCAATGGCATTGGCTACCATTTTCGTTTCATTAAATTTTATTAGAAGTTTTTCATATTATAACAAACATACAAACCAAAAGTAATAAGATCATCATTTCAATAAGCTGATATATCAAGTATCATTCTGACTTAAATATCAAAAGAAAAAGAAAGGGAACAACCAATCTTAAGCAGTAACCATTAAATCATAGATGTGGCAGAATCAAAGCAATATCATCTCATTCTACAGTACATTGGTCACTACTCAGTATTGAATGATGAAATAAAAAAGTAAAGAAAGTAACAAAATTATACACTCTAATGGAGCATGGAGCATAGTAGGAATGGTAACAGAGTACGAGGTCATATGTTTGCTGTGTTGTTGCAATTATACCAGGTGAAGGCTATGGGTAAATGTCAACCATCATTGGCTACCATTTTCAATGGATGTCGACTCACAATTGGATGCATTGGCGGTTTATGGTGATCTTCTTTCACACTTTTCCTAGTCACAGACGTCTGATATTCGTGGCACCCTTTTTAAATGTCTCCTCTCCTGCCAATCCAATAGTATTGCCATATCTTTATATGCTTTGTGAACATGAACAATACAAATATTAAGTAACAGAAAAAGATGAAAAATATGTTTAGACAGACTGGTTCACTAGGTCTGTGTGTTAAGAATAAAATGTCGATTTTTTTAAACTGTACCCATAAATGTTCTTGAAACAATGACCACACTTTTGTATGTACATAAAGAATTGTGTGAGAAACCTGTTGCCACGTTGCGTTTAGAAAGTCTAGGGGTTACCGGCCGATGGGCCATACTAGGTTGAAGGATCAAACATGGCAGCTGGATCATAGCCAAAAAGGAACAGGAGCCTGAAAAGTGGGGGCCATTGGACATGATGGCCAAACATGGCCTGCTGCTGCTGTTATGTGGGTTGGCTGGTGACTACTAGGCCTAGCCTGAAAATAATCACTGTTCAACGCAATTTTTCATGCCAAAGGTTTAAAACATATTTTAACTCAATTTTGGCTGCTGATTACGAATATGAACTCTGTGTTTGGCTATCACATCCGGATTTAGAGATATTTTCCATTTTGATGAAAACTACTACTATCGAATGTTTTATGTTAAAAACACAGGATTTTCAGTACTACATTTTGTATATTTTTAATGAAGGAATAGCAAAGATTGCAAAGTCTATGTACAGCAAATCAAATATACTTACAGAATTCAAATACCAAATAGAAAAACACATATATATGGCACACTGATGAATGGCAAATGGCAGTTACTTGAACTTTCTTTTCTTGGCTGATCTGTGATGTACAGCTTCTGGGTTGTCTCTCATCAAGCTCCTGCAATAGTCAGCCATCATGTGTGAGTCCCACCTGCCTTGATACCGTTCTTCCATTGTTTTAATGTCCTGATGAAAACCCTCCCCTTGTTCCTCGCTCACATCCCCAAGGTGCTCTGGAAAAAAGTCAAAATGGCTGTGTAAATAGTGAATCTTGATACTCCTTTTACATCCAAGATTTTGCTGACTCATTAGTAGCTCTTCCACAATGTCTTCATGGTTGTCTGCTTTCTTATTCCCTTGAAAATTCAGCACCACATATCAAAATGCTTTCCAAGCTCTTTCTTCTGTCTCATTCATTGATGTGATAAAATTTGTGTGTCTCAGAAGTGTTCTTATTTGAGGTCCATCAAATATTCCAGCCTTTTTCTTCTCTTCACTAAGACCAGGAAAAGTTGAACATATATAGTAAAAGCATTCTCCACAGTGATTGAGACCTTTGACGAACTGCTTCATCAATCCAAGTTTTATGTGCAAAGGAGGATAGACAATGTTCTTCCTATCCACTAGAGGATCATGGATGACTTTCTTATTGCAAGATGCCAAACTGTGTCTCTATGGCCATTCATTTTTCAACCAATGCTCTGCTGTAGCTCCACTGTCCCAGTAGCACAGAAAACATGGGAGTTTTTTGTACCCTCCTTGCAGACCAAAAAGAAAGTTAACTATTGTAAATCAACACAAATTAACCACCCATGAACATTATATTGTAACCTCTCTAGAACAACCTTGAGCTTTTTATATTCTTCTTTACGTTTTACCGAATGACCTATTGGTACAGAGCCATACTTATTTCCATTATGTAACACAACACATTTTAAACTTGTTTTGGAACTATCCATAAAAAGCCTCCAATACCTTGAATCATATGCTGGAAGTCCCATAAAGAGAAGTAGCCCTTCAACATCAGTACAATAGACAAGCTTGCCATCTGAATGGAAGTACTTACACAGTTCTGCTTCCTTGTTACGATAAAACAAGACACTTGTACTGGGTTTGAACATTCGATTCTCTTGTAGTCTTCTTGAAGCCAATAGTTCAGCACACTCTTTTGGTAGATAAAGATCTCAAACCAAATCATTTAAAGCAGACTGAGTAAACACAAATGCTTTGTCATTATCTTCATGACATGGCTGAAAAATATCTGGACTGTCTTCTGCATCAGTATAACAATGTGAGGAGAGATCTATGTCAAGGTTTTCTGGAAGCTCAGTTAATTTTGGAACAGGTATGTGTTCACTCTTCGAATCTTCAGCCTGCCCACTGAACACCTCCTCTTCTTCCTCCCCATTGCAGGCCCGCTTCCGACATCCTCCTCCAGGGCGCCTGCCGAATGCACAGCCTCCGTGTCTGGCTCCCTGCCTGCTCCGGCCTGTACCCCGTGCCACCGCTACGACGCTTCTCCTGGCTCACTTTTGGGTTGCACGCCACCCCCAGCAGCGCCGCTAGCCCCTGGTGCCGACTGCGCTCTACGAGGAGGCCGCACATCCTGTGTGGCCTGCACTTCCGTTGCGGCACTCGATCAAGGTTCGCTCGGCAGACATGCACCTGCCCCGCTAGGCATTTTCCTGTCGGAGGTGGGACAAGGGGGGGAGCCGCACTGCTGCCTCCAGCCTCCGCAGGTTCCCTTGAGGGGCTCTGGAGCCTGCACCGGCCGCGCGATGACAGCTCCGGTGACAGCCTCTCCGGGGCCTGGTCCTCCTGCCCTTGCTCTCTGCGTCCCTGGTATCCGTAAGCGCCCATGAGGGAAGACAGCTGGCCTTCTAGCCATCCCCCCTCTCCTGGAATGCGCGAGGTCCCACAGGTGGTCCATAACATTTGCCACAGACTCCATAAGGTGAGAGGATGGGAGTGGCCGCAAAATTGCAGACTCTGCTGTGTCTGTATACACGCTTCTGCTTCCAGTCCACAATGAGCTTTTTACCGCACTTTTTTCCCCCTCTCATCAACGCATCCTCCCCAATGCCCCCTCCCCTTGCACCTCCCCAAAAATCCCCAACCGAATCAATACTTCTAAAGCCGAATGGTCAAAGGATGCCCCATAGCCACAAGCACAGTCGGGGGGGTCCTATTATCTGCGCTTTATCCGCCCCTTACTTGAATGGGATCATGATGGAGCATATTTGTACATGAAGGGGATGATGATGGGGCATATTTCTACATGAAGGTGATCATGATGGGGCCTATTTCTTCATGAAGATGATCATGATGGGGCCTATTTCTGCATGAAGGGGATCATGATGGGGCATATTTCTGCATGAAGGGGATCATGACGGGGCATATTTCTGCATGAAGGGGATCATGATGGCACAGAATTCAGCATGAAGGGGATAATGATGGGCCCTATTTATCCCTGAAGGGGATCATTATAGGGCCAACGAATATCACACTGTACCCGAATATTTTTGGGCTCCACTCGATGCTCCGAGGAGTTAACCCCTAGTTAATACAGCAGCTATTTCTCCCATATTCAAGTACGCTCGTTTAAAGTGATTAAAACTAACAGTTTTGCGACAACATAAAATGTATGATTTTTTTTGTCTCAGCACAACAGCTCATACATATTAGATAGTTGGACAGTGGCAATGAAATCAGCAGGTTCAGCAGACAGTAGTTTAATGTGTACGGCCATGTTAGCGGTTCTTTGAGAAATAGATTGATCATGTTCATAGAGCTCTGTTCAGATTCTGTAGACGAGGGACTATTCTCATCTCAATATATAGAGTTTCTTGTTAATGATTACTCTGTGGTCATACCAAATTTCATCACGTTAGGTTCTATGTTGGTACATATCAGTAGCCCTGTACTTTCTGCTGATACATATAATTACTGACTTCAGACTTCTCATGGAGCACCCACTTGGGTTTGCTCATCCCACACAATGTTTGGCAAAAGAACCAGGGCTTTTTGTAATAGCAGTTAACTTAATTTGTACAGTAAGCATTACTGACAGAATTCCCACATTATGGATGTACTTAGCAAGGGTCAGCCCAACTATGTATTGTAATATTGTACATATCCACAGTCAAAAACCACGGATAACACGTATAAAAAAATTGGATAGATGGCATGCTTTGAAGATGGCACTTAAGTTCGTATATTGTCCTACAACTATTGACTTAGATTAATTACCCATATTACAAAGCCAAAAAAAATGGGTATGGTGTACAGCAATATTTCGAAGAGCATGTAAGACCTCTGACACTTATAGGGTACTAGTCCTTGCTGTGCTGAGGTGCAGCGTGCAGTAAAAAAAAAAAGAACCAGGAACCTGACCAGTCATGTAGCAGTATTGACACACGGGTTCTTTATGGAAGCCAGCCAGGATTCCAGGACCACTTCTCCTGGGCGCAGCACAGCTACTGTCACTGTGTACTCACTCCTGACAGGTGCTGGTGAACCTGTGCACCGTCGGGACGACGTCAGCGGTCAGGTGACTATGTGGAAGGTCCTGTGGCTGAACTGCAACTGTCAGCCCAGGACACGGTATAAATTATAACACAGAGGCAGGGTGTAGGAGGAGTGAGAGTGAAGATGGATGGCCATAGTGCAGAAACACAGGATAATATGCATAGCGCCGGTCAGGTCAGTATAACACACCTGACTGCTTCTGCCTCCAGCCCCGGGATCACCACATTACAACATAACACAAGTTGTATGAACACCTCCTCTCCAAGTCAAAGGTGAAACCCGGATGAAATAAAGCCAAATGAATTTCCTCAGATACAGTGTTTTTTAAAAATATTTTTTTTTTTATTCACATATGAAGAATAAATCACTAAAGATTAATAGAAAAAGGATGCAAGTTTACAAAAAGAGACGTAGGACTCTCCCTTACATTTTCACCACATTGCTGCATGGTAATAAAGAGTCAGACTACTGTTTTGTGACCACATAAATCACAAGTTCTAATAAAACACCTGCAGTTCTCTATACATAATAGATTTATTGCCATTATGTTCCAAGGTCATGATCCTAGAATAAGGACCATGGCTTAGTGAATAACATTCGCCGTCTTTACATTTATTTTCAGCAAGTTACAAATATTTATAGAATCTGTTGCCTATCGATTATTCACTACAGTTGGGTAGAGAACAAATAATGAGGATAGTCCCAGATACAAGTGATATACAGAACAGTGTGGCCCAAATAAAAATGTACTTTGATAGTCAAGAAAATATTTTCCTGTTGCCAATAGGTGTAACAGAGGGCTCTGTAGAAAACAATGCATGTGAGTGAGAAACTATCTCAATGTTGTTTATGGAAACCATAAACAGGCAATACTACAAAAAGCTTACAATATTATGCTGAATTTTTCCTATCTGTTGCCAAGAGGTGTTACTGAGGGCCCTGTGCAAAACAATGCATGTGAGGTATAAAATTTCTCTATATTGTTCCCCTTACTGGTGGAAACCATTAACAGGCAATGCTTTCATTATTATGCTGACTTTTTCACACAATAGAACCGCTTTGTCTCAATGAATAATGCCATGTGGTAACAATTCTTTACCTTTATCCCAGCAGCTATATCTGTATGTGCGATGGGAGTCCCGTCCCTCTGCCCCCCTAACAGAATCAGTGCAGCGCCTTGAAAGGTTTGCGTTGCACAACAGATAAGATGCACTTACATCTGTCTCTTCTGCTTAGAGAATCAGTGCCTTGTGATATATGAATTTTTTGACCATGTGGTTTATAGTGAAAGCTGTACGCGGCGCTGCTGTGCTTATCCTCTGAAACTGGTGGTGATGCAGCAGAGTTTGACTAGTTCGCCACAGGCACAGCTTCTTGCCTCAGGGCTGAAGTATGTTTAGGTGGATGAATGGTGCTGTTAAATGTTGCAGTGTGTACAAGGTGTCGCAGGAACAAATTTAGATCACATGTGGAGCCCAGCTGTGACTGGATCCATATCTTCCAGAAGGATGCACTAACGGACGATCCCACTAGAGGTCACTATACGCACACACAATGCAGCTTACCTAAAAAGACCATTAGAGGGAGCTGTGTTTAGGCATATATAAACTCAGTTTAGTTTCACTTTGCCTCAGAACTCAGAACTCAGATGAGATGTGAACAGGATAGTCTCAGACAGAGACGGATCTCAGATCTCCTCAAGACACCAGAGGAGAGAAGTGCAGAGCTGTTCAGACAAGTTCAACCTGAAGTGGAGGTTGGTACAAGTGAAGAGTGAATCACTTTAGTCTAGCCAGAGCTGAATCTGAATTGTAGCTCACAAGGAAGCGTGCCGACGCTTAGAGAGCGGCGAAGAGGCAGCACACCAACTGCCAGTGTGTGTAATCTTAATAGGACCCAGATAGATCGAAGGCAAGTGGAAGTAGAAGGATCAGTGAGCATTAATAGCTCCCCTCAGCAACGAGTACCGGATGCCGGGTTCCGAGCCTATAAGGATATCCACGACCTATTGGGAGAACCCCGGAGTTCCTGGAGGACTACAAGTCCCAGGAGTACCACAGCGTTGACACGTAGCCGGATCAGGAGAACAGAGTCTGCCTGATCAGCCATAGAAAAAGACCCTGTTCTGCCAGATAAAAGGTCCACCACCAAGTCAGCCAGGTACCGTACAGAGACTAAGTTAGACCTAGCTACACGCAGGTCAGGACTTGATTATACAACGACAGAGGACAGGAGGCCATATACCTATCAGTGGAGGAGTCCGGATGTGCATCCTTCGCCCTGCCGTGCTCCGGAGAGTACCTGCCATTGCTACAGTAAAGGTACCAAACTGACTTCTGTGTGTGTCTCCCTTATTGTCCCTGGCGGAGGGATCCCCATCTGTCCTGCAACCACATATTCCTATCTACCCTAGAAGGACACTGTCTTACTTGTAGAAGACCCACCATCTAGCTGCCAATACCATCCCTTCCAGAGTATGTACAGAGCAGCACTGGTTCCCCCTGACCAGATACTACAAGTGGCGTCACGACAAACCATATAAACATTCCATCATCCCCTATAAATATCCCCCATTGGATGACCGCCCAGGGCCACGGACCCAGCTCAGCTGCCAGTGACATTCCCCATAGACTTCCATGGGCTCGGTGCCGAGTACCCCATAACCCTGGTAGTGTGTGCGCGTCATCTTTCTGGCGTCACGAACAGGATCTCGTGCCTGCAGCAACGGAGTAACTTATGCCCGTTGCCACCGGGTACTGTGTGCCTTGCAAAAAGACTTTTGTATATAGTGGTGAAGATTTCCCGCCATTTGCCGCCATTTACAGCGTCCCGGCGCGAAAACTAGTGGGCGTACCTGCAATAGAGCGCTGAGTCCTGGACACGCCCCCAACTCTGACGCGGCGGCAGGTCCTGTGGAGAGCTCCAGTGAACGCTCTGACGTCAGAGCGCTAACGACACAGGTCCTGTCTCCACCGCTGTGCCTGCAGAGCTGCAGCCTTCAGAGAAGGTAGGCTCCGATTAAGTAGGGGGGCGCAGACATGTCGCAGCAGCCAGCCGACAGCGCGGCCCCGGCCGGCGGCCCCAATGACTTACCAATTGGCGCTGCAGCGCAGGATGGAACTGTGGGCCCCTCACCTGGTCCTGTGGTCCCAATAGTACCGCTAATGCTGCCATACATGCCTGGAGCAAAGTGGCTCCCTCAGTACAGCGGCAAGCCAGACACCCTGCCCGGGTTCAAACGGAAAATATGCAGCATAATGGACATGTATCCTATGACAGAAAAGCAAAGAGCTGCAGTAGTAATAGGGCAATTAACTGGTGCTGCTGAGAGAGAAGTAGAGACTTGGACAGCTGCAGACCAGGAGTCAGTGCATGCAATTTTCTTAAAGCTACAGTCTATCTTTGAAGACCGTACTGAAACAGATCTCCGGATGATGTTTTATCAATGCTCCCAGAAATCAGATGACAGCATTAGGGACTATGCTTGCCGGCTACAAGGGGCCCTGCGAGCTCTTAAACAAGTTAACCCTATAAGTGTCACCGACGAAAATAAAATGTTAAAGGAACAGTTTGTGCGGGGACTGAGGTCCCAAGCGGAAGGCAGGACTGTGCACTGGTGGTCCTTGGATCATCCTAATGCTACCTTTGATGCCCTTAAGGATATGGCTATAAAAGGACTGCGACCTCTGGAAACACCCGAGATGGCAACCCAGTGTCACCCGAGTGAAACCACCCTAAAGCCAACAGCATCCACCTTTTGCCCGCTGGTGGCAGAAGCCAAAACGCAGGAGGCGCCCCCTACTGAGCTGGACTGTCTGCGCTCAGAAGTGCGCCAACTGACCAAAAACCTGGCCACTGTAATGAGTGCTCTGCAATTGACGACGAAGGAGGAAGGAAAGATCTTGCTTGCTGACTGCCCGGAGGATGTCCCTTGGATGCGCCGGAGGAGAGGGAGGACGTCGCCCCACCAGAGGAGGACAACGCCACCCCCAGGAAGGACCCGCGACCAGCATCATCCTCGCCGAGAGATCATCTGCTACCGCTGCCACAGGGAAGGTCATCCAGCACGTCTGTGTCCTTTAAACGAGCAAGTCCTGGGTCCGAGGGCCAACACCCAGGAATAGACTCCTCAGGCCCCTCAGACTGGAACCGCAGGTTTGTAGGAGGAAGACCCTACCTGTCCATCATACTGGACGGGATCGCAATCCCTGCCCTGCTGGACACTGGATCCCAGGTAACCATCATACCTGATTTTCTCTACAATAAGTACTGGTCCAGTGACAGTCTCCAACCCCCAAACCCTGACTTTGCAGTATACGCCTCTAATGGTCTCCCTCTTGAACTACGGGGGGCTAAAGATGTAGACGTGAAAGTGGGGAGAGTGGAGCTAAAGAATCAGGGACTTCTTGTAGTAAAGACTGTTAATGAAGAAAATGGGTTGAATGTGGTCTTAGGCACTAACATTATTAGTAACTGTTTGGAGGAGGTTGTGTTTTTACTCCAACAGCTTGCTGAAATCGCCAGACCAAAGCAAAGGGGAGAGATCCGGAAGGAGATTCGGACCCTGATGTGCCAGCAGCAAGTGAAACTGACCGGTGATGAGATTGGTAATGTACGGGTAACAGACCCGAACCCCATTGTGATACCCCCCATGAGTGAAATGCTTATATGGTGTAGAGCAGCAATAGGTCTAAGAGGACAGGACTACCAAGCAGTAGTAGAGCCCCATTGTTCAGAGCACAGACCTACACTCTTAACTGCCAGAGGGGTAGTGGAGGTACATAATGGGAGGGTGCCAGTGCGTCTTCTCAACTGGGGAGAAGATGAAGTCAAATTACCACGTTATGCCACTGTTGCTAAGTTACATGCTGTGGATAACTCCATTCACCCAGTGGAGCCCTTAACCTCCCCACAACCAGTGGAGGATAACGGTCCGACCACCCAGGTGGAGGATTGGTGTCAGCAGCTCCATGTTGGGACAGACACCACTCCAGCCCACCAGAAACAGGGAGTGCTACGAGTAGTTCAGGAGTATACTCAGGTATTCAGCAAACACCCGCTCGACTTTGGGACAATTAAAGGGGTTCAACATCACATCCCCACAGGCAATCATCCTCCCATCAAAGAACGGTACAGGCCTATACCACCAGCACACTACCAAAAAGCCAAAGAGATGTTGCGTGATATGAAGGAAGCAGGGGTGATAAGGGATAGTTTCAGTCCCTGGGCAGCACCTCTAGTCCTAGTTAGGAAAAAGGATGGAAGCTTGCGAATGTGTGTAGATTACAGACAAGTAAATCGCATTACACATAAAGATGCATACCTTTACCACGCATTGAGGAATCCTTAGCTGCACTAAAAATTGCTAACTATTTCTCCACCCTTGACCTCACTAGTGGGTACTGGCAGGTAGCTGTGGCTGAGGAGGATCGGGAGAAGACGGCTTTCACCACCCCGATGGGACTCTGTGAGTTTGACAGAATGCCGTTTGGACTCAGCAGTGCCCCTGGCACGTTCCAGAGAGTGATGGAGAGCTGCCTGGGACATCTTAACTTTGAAACTGTGTTGCTGTACCTGGACGACGTCATAGTGTACTCCAAAACGTATGAAGACCACTTGAAGCACCTGGCGGAGGTATTTGAGTCACTGTCCAAATATGGGATGAAACTGAAGCCTTCAAAATGCCATCTGCTCAAACAAAAGGTACAGTATCTGGGATATATTGTCAGCTCAGAAGGAGTAGCGCCAAACCCTGAGAAGATCACCGCCATCCAGAAATGGCCGGAACCGAAAAATCTCAAGGAGGTGCGACAGTTCCTGGGACTGACAGGATACTACCGGAGGTTTGTGAAGGATTACACTAAGAAAGCAGCCCCTCTGCAAGACCTCCTGGTGGGACAGTCCCTCAAGAGCAGAAATTCTCCATTTCATTGGGGTAAAGAACAGGCAGAAGCATTCAAGGAAATGAAGGAGATCCTGACAGGCGATGAGATCCTAGCTTACCCTGACTACAGCCAGCCGTTCCTGCTGTATACTGATGTCAGCAATGAAGGATTGGGAGCAGTCCTCAGTCAGAAGCAAAATGGCCTGGAGAAAGTCATCGCCTATGCTAGCAGGAAGCTCCGCCCGACCGAAAGGAACCCAGAGAACTATAGCAGCTTCAAGTTGGAGTTCCTGGCACTGGTCTGGGCCATCACGGAGAGGTTTAAACACTACTTGGCCTCCAGCAAGTTCACTGCCTACACAGACAACAACCCCTTGACGCATCTTGAAACAGCTAAGCTGGGAGCCATGGAACAACGATGGATGGCTCGACTGTCAAATTATCAATTCACAATTAAGTACCGGGCAGGCCGCAAGAATGCCAATGCCGATGCCCTGTCCAGGATGCCTCATGAATCAGACACTGAAGAGGAAGTGGATGATCTGGAAGAGATTGAACTACCTGCCTTTCACCGGAATGGGATGATCTATGAACAACAGGCCAGCAGGAGATCGCCTGGTAAGACGTTACATCCTTTACCTCACCACAGCTGGAAGGAGACTCAGGACAGCGATCCAGTGGTCAACCGTATCAAGGAGCTGATAAAACAGGAAGGTTCCTCCTTGGAGAAAGACGCACCTATACCAGCAAGGCTGCTGTGGAACGAGAGAAGCCGGTTGTTCATCTACCGTGAGAAGCTGTGCAGGAGATACGTCGACCCAAGGACCCATGAGATGGTTTGGCAGATAATAGTTCCCAAGGCAGACATCCAGATGGTGTTAGAAGCCTACCACGATCAAGCGGGACACTTTGGCTGGAAAAAGCTGGAGACCCTGTTGAAGTGTCGGTTCTACTGGGTAGGGATGCGCAGCTCCATCGAGAAGTGGTGCCGGAACTGTGGACCCTGTGGCCTCAGACGAAAAGGCTACAGCAGTCAGAAGGCACCCCTGCAGCCCATCCAGACGACCCGTCCTTTGGAAATCGTGGCCCTGGACCATGTTAAGTTGTCACCCAGCCGGTCAGGATATTCCTATGCCCTGACTATGGTGGATCACTACTCCAAATTCCTGGTGGTCGCCCCTGTCAAAGATCTGACAGCAGAGACAGCAGCAAAGACCTTCCAAGCAAGTTTCTGCATACCACACGGTTATCCTGAGCAAGTGCTAACTGATCAAGGCCCAGCCTTCGAGGCCGAATTATTCAAAGAGTTCTGCTACTTGTACGGGTGTAAGAAGATAAGAACAACACCGTACCACCCCCAAACCAATGGACTTTGTGAAAAGATGAATCACATCGTCATTGACTTACTGAAATCTGTACCACTGGAGGAAAGAAATCGGTGGCCAGACTTGTTACCTGACCTGATAGACATGTACAACCATATACCGGTGAGTTCCACCAACTGCACCCCAGCCTATCTCATGCGGGCAAGACCAGGAAAGCTGCCCATGGATCTAGAGCTTGGAGTTGTAGAACCGGAAGCGGATGTAACTACTGGAGACTGGGACACAAACAGACAGGAACAGTACAGAAAAGTACAGGCCTGTGTTGAGGAAAGTCTCAATCGATTCAGGGATAAACAAGCAGATCGTTACAATAAAAGTGCGCCAGCTGAACCTTTCGCACCTGGTGAAATCGTACTAAAAAGAAAAAGGTTACACAAACTCGACGATCAGTGGGAAAGAGAGCCTTACATCATACAGAGTTCGAGGTTTGATAACAAGAAGACATGCATAATAAGCAAGGATGGAGGAAAAACGACTGCAACTGTGTCTAGGGACCATCTAAAGTTGTGTCCGGACCCATTAAAGCTTCGTGAGGAAGAACCTGTTGTCAATCAGGAAGAGAGTGATGAAGCAGTCATACATACAGATTTGGGAGATTTACCTGCAGATTGGCCCAGAATTGGAGACGCTGTAATCATTCCTGTGCTTCAATTTTATCAACCGCAAGGAGAATCTCTACATCCAGTCGCACCAATTGTGCCAGTAGAGTCAGTTCCAGAAGGACCTGTTCCGGCAGAACCTCAACCAGTGGAACCCCAAGAAGCGGCACCACAAGAAGCAGCACCACAAGAAGTGGAATCCCAAGGAATTGAATCTCAGGAAGAAGAGTCCCCTGGCGGAACAGAACCGCATCACCCAGCCACCAGTGTGCTTGCCAGATCCCTAGAGAGGTTAAGGCGGTATTACAGTTTGCCAGCACGCAGGACAAATAGGCTAGAGGCTACTATACCTGATACTACACCACGTAGGTCAGTACGTATAACAAAGGGGCAATTACCTGTTAGGTATAGAGAGTAGAACCTAACTCATGTAAATAGCTATCTATGACCACTGTATATAAATGTATAATGTATATATTTTTGCTAATAATATGTTGAATCATTCCATTATTTATTAACCTGTTTTCCCTTATAATCTTTGAACAAGAGGAATGGACATTATTTCTACTTGTTTACTCACCCTTATTTGAGCACCCTTTCCAAAAGAGACTGGGACTTTAATGGTTGCTCAATTCCTCAATCCCTCATTGTACATAATTGTTCAGTTACCGTTTATGCAACAGTTCAAGAATGCCTTACCTCCTGTAAAGGAAGAATTGTTTTGATATGTTATTGTTCTGTTACCTGTTTCTGTATTTCAGCCCGGAGTGCTGAGTTCAACTAGGGGGGAATGTGGAGCCCAGCTGTGACTGGATCCATATCTTCCAGAAGGATGCACTAACGGACGATCCCACTAGAGGTCACTATACGCACACACAATGCAGCTTACCTAAAAAGACCATTAGAGGGAGCTGTGTTTAGGCATATATAAACTCAGTTTAGTTTCACTTTGCCTCAGAACTCAGAACTCAGAACTGAGATGAGATGTGAACAGGATAGTCTCAGACAGAGACGGATATCAGATCTCCTCAAGACACCAGAGGAGAGAAGTGCAGAGCTGTTCAGACAAGTTCAACCTGAAGTGGAGGTTGGTACAAGTGAAGAGTGAATCACTTTAGCCTAGCCAGAGCTGAATCTGAATTGTAGCTCACAAGGAAGCGTGCCGACGCTTAGAGAGCGGCGAAGAGGCAGCACACCAACTGCCAGTGTGTGTAATCTTAATAGGACCCAGATAGATCGAAGGCAAGTGGAAGTAGAAGGATCAGTGAGCATTAATAGCTCCCCTCAGCAACGAGTACCGGATGCCGGGTTCCGAGCCTATAAGGATCTCCACGACCTATTGGGAGAACCCCGGAGTTCCTGGAGGACTACAAGTCCCAGGAGTACCACAGAGTTGACACGTAGCCGGATCAGGAGAACAGAGTCTGCCTGATCAGCCATAGAAAAAGACCCTGTTCTGCCAGATAAAAGGTCCACCACCAAGTCAGTCAGGTACCGTACAGAGACTAAGTTAGACCTAGCTACACGCAGGTCAGGACTTGATTATACAACGACAGAGGACAGGAGGCCATATACCTATCATGGAGGAGTCCAGATGTGCATCCTTCGCCCTGCCGTGCTCCGGGGAGTACCTGCCATTGCTACAGTAAAGGTACCAAACTGACTTCTGTGTGTGTCTCCCTTATTGTCCCTGGCGGAGGGATCCCCATCTGTCCTGCAACCACATATTCCTATCTACCCTGGAAGGACACTGTCTTACTTGTAGAAGACCCACCATCTAGCTGCCAATACCATCCCTTCCAGAGTATGTACAGAGCAGCGCTGGTTCCCCCTGACCAGATACTACAAGTGGCGTCACGACAAACCATATAAACATTCCATCATCCCCTGTAAATATCCCCCATTGGATGACCGCCCAGGGCCACGGACCCAGCTCAGCTGCCAGTGACATTCCCCATAGACTTCCATGGGCTCGGTGCCGAGTACCCCATAACCCTGGTAGTGTGTGCGCATCACACACATTCAGGGGCAGTTTGCAAGGCTTTAGTCCGAGTTGAGGTGTGCACATATGCCCCCTTGGTACAGTATCCTCCAGGTGAGGTGCTCAGCAAACTCCCAGGTACATTGTAAAGACACCTTTCCAGGACTACTTTCAATACGTTCCTTTCTGTGTCATCTGTGTAGTATTACTCCCCTGTCCTTCCTGCCAACACCTCGCAATCATTGTCCCAAGGCAGTAGCCGCGTGAAGGATTCCAAATGACTCTGAAGTTCATAAGTATTATGTCCCTTTTCTGAGTGTACTTCTTTTCCTCCAGAATACATAGCTGCTACCAAGGCCTTATTGAAAATCTGTATCAGTTGGTGACGTCTTTTGTCAAGGCAGTATAATTTGCATTGCTAATAGTTGTAACATGCCTAAAACGTGGCAGCTTCCATAAATTTTTACACGGTGGCAGATTATAACCTTACGAAATTGAGGTTGATGGAGGTCACAGAAGCTCGGTGACAAAACGGAAGGTTATTTTGAAAATGTTTGACAAATGTAATGGCCTTATGAGTGCTGGTTCTATTAGTGCAGTGCACTGATGGTTACATAGAAAAGCTTATTATCAGGTTGAGGTGCCGAGTCGACTGGGAAGGTTTTTAGTGCCAGAGGACAGCTTCATGTTTCAAGGCACAAAAACCCAGACCCTGATTTAATAAATTCAAACTTGGATTTTATTGTAAGTACAGAACTGTAACACTCCTTTGTGACTGATCACCATTGCCCACTGCAAACTGAAATGTCAAAGTCAGTACACAAACGTCCAGCCTAAAATCACTACGGCATATGACTCCTCACTTTGATTTTGGACTACCCAAGTTAGTATTACTGTACAATTCCAAAATATTTATTGTAAATCCCTATCTGTTTAGTGCTGCAATGTAAGCCACCCAGTCACCCAGGAATATACTTGCATTTACAATTCTCCAGTGTTGTCCAGGTACACCAACTGCTATTCTATATTTTGTTCCACATTTCATGTGCGATGACGAGTCACCTGTGAATCTCAGTGAATGAAGGTGCAAAGAGTCATCAGGGATCTTAAAGGCATGTGCATTTTCCTAGGCTTTACTCCGAGTTCAGGTGTGCACACATGCACGATTGGTACAGTGTCCTCCAGGTGAGGGGCTCATCAAACTCACCGGTAAAGTGCTCTCTGTTGTCTCACGGTGTAGTATTACTCTTTGGTCCTTCCTGGGAAGCCCTTGCAATCATTGTCCCAAGCCAGTAGCCGCGGAACCTGTGGTATAACGTCTGCTCTTCTTTTCCTTGCTATTATATAGACACGTTTTCGGCAAAGATAATTGATGTTCAGTAGCTGAGACTCCAATAGATGACACTGCCTCCGGCTTGCTATGTGAGTACGGAAGTTAGATAATAGGCTAATGGCCCTGTGTCCCTTATGCAACCTGGGTGAATGTGGTGCATGCAGTGTCGACAGGAGAAAGCAGGGTTGGGACAATACTGCCTAGACCACAGTATAGGCAACAGGGATCTTCGATGCTCTCCGTAGCCGATGCTGTGGGAGATAAGTTTTCTTGCTCACAGTATCCAACCACACTGCCACTGTAGTGGTACTGTGAGCCATGTTTCTGGTTGGGTTCTCAGGCCAAAACTTACCTGACCTTTAACCTTGTTTAAAAAAATTACCCATCATGACCAGAATGCCAGAAATACAGGGGGGTGGGGTTACTGAAGAAAGTCTGATAGGCCAGGTGCCGGGTTGCTACAGAGTCCAAGACTTTTCCAGGATGTGACTCAATGCAAGCTCAGAATCCCACCAGAGCAACCAACTCCTGGGGCACTTTGCAACCTAAGAGCTCACACTTACACAGCCTACTGACTTTGATCCTGGGGGGCCATGCTTTCCACAAGATGAATACATGAGCCACCTGGCATACTAGCAAGTGCAACAACCCACTGTGTATTGTGTAGGAATGTAGACGACTGGTAGGAGCAGGCCACCTTTTGGAAAGAGAATACACTTGATCTTAACCAAAAGTCCTGGTTTATGAATTATACAGTGGCCTTTTTAATCTTTTTAGATTCTTGTGTAATGGATACTGAGCCTTTGAGTTTCATTGTCTGCCTCCTTAAATATATACGGAGATGTTTTATTTTTTCATAATACCACATATATGCCTTTAATATGCTGCTAGATTGCCCTTTTTTTATTGGATTCTTATGTTATCCATACTCAGCCTGTGAGCGTATCTGTGGACCTCAGGAATTATATATGGAGTTTGAAATTTTTTTCATTATACTCCATCTACTACTTGAATATGATGGCACACTACCCCTTTTTTCTTATTATATTATTGTTTATCCATACTGAGACATTGATCGTTTCTGTGTGCCTCCTAAAATATATACAGAGATTTACAATTACCCAGGCACTGTATACAGCTGTTGGGTTGTGATACAGTACCCTTTTTCTAATGTTTATCTAATGGATACTGAGCGTGTGAGCGTCGGTCTGTGTGTTATTAATGCAATATAGAAGTAGATTGACAATTAAAACTACACTGTCTAAAGCTGTACTCTTCACATACATTACACTTTTAATGCTTTTTATCTTATTGTGTAATCCATACGGACACTGGAAGCGTGTGTGTGTGACTCCTGATATATATACGTAAAATGTTGTTGATCTCACCTTCATAAAAATGAAAAATGCCTGTTGTCACGGGGTCCGTCTCCGGTATCACACAATCAACAGAGCAAGAGAATTGCGAACAATCCCAAGACCTTTATTATAGGCCAAACGAAAAGATCCATAAACAAACCACCACACTGAGGATACAATAGTATCAAACACGAATGCAGTTCACTTGGATCGGCAGCCAGGGAAGTGGGATACTCGGTACAGGGCCGTTGTGTTACAGGGGATGTGTCACAGCGGCAGTGACCTTGTTCCTGGCCCTGGGGGGCAAATAAAAGAGGAATATGTACAGGGGATGATAGAGTTTGGAGTAAGGTATTCGTGACGGCACCTATGGTATCTGGTCAGAGGTGACGTCACCAGCGCTGCAGTGCAGATCCTCGAACGGAGACTGATGCTGTGATGCAGCAGAGTTGAAATAGCTTCCCACAAGTGAAGCTTGTCCCAGGGCAGAGAGATGGTATAGAATGGTGCTGAAAGATTGGGCACAGTGGAGTGTGTTTGGCAGGAAGGACTTGAGGAGACACAGTCAGATGCACTTTCCAAAGCCTTACTCACATTTTTGGCTGACAAATTGTCCAGGGCACTGACTACAGATGCTACTGGAGTTGGTCGGCCTGAAAGCTACTTTGAATCCCCTTACTTGAGGTGGGATGTGAGCTCTCCTTTGTATGTCTATTTTCTAAGGCATTGCCTGTTAGAAGCTCCATCCAAGTTCCTCTGTCTGTCTGTTGTGTAGGTATACATTTACTCTCATAGCAGACAGGTGTAACCTGCTTCAGGAATCACTCAGTTATGGAGTCTCCTGCTCACGTGTGCTGCTGCTGTGCAGTAGAGTATTACTTTGGCCAGACAATCTGCTGTCTACTGTCCTCCGGATTCTGCGGCTGGGACTTTAGTTTACCCACTCAGCCTTGGTCTCTGTGGGTCCGGTTTCAGCGCTCCAACCTTGGAGTGAGCTCTCTATAGCCCCTCTTTTCACCAATTTGTATCCACACGTCTCTACTCTCGTGTCCCTCCAGCCAGAATCACTAACTCCTCCCCCAGCCAGAATGTTGCTCTCCTGAAATAACGTGTTGGATCTCCCCCTTGTGGTCCAGAGTATGAAAGGTGTATGCTGTGTAACCTCTTAAAGGGATCCATCCTTGATTTCAGTCATGATATCACTCCCCCCTGGAGGGAGTAAAGGTCACTGTGGCAACCTAAATCCTGGGTGTGCCACAAACTTGCAAGCGTGGCAGGACTACAAAGCATAAAAATAGCCCCAACTGGTACGGCGGCAGCACCTGGCGCTGAGTCGCACACGGTACCAGGGCTTATGGGGTACTCGGCACCAAGCCCGTTCACTTCAATGGGGGAGAGGTCACGGGTAGCGCAGCTCGGTCCGTTGCCTTGGGCGCTCATTCAAAGGGGGGGTATATTTACAGGGGATTGTAGAATTGTTCGTGACGCCACCTGTGGTTCCTGGTCAGGATGACCAGCGCTGCAGGGTAGATTCTCTGAGGGGTTGTTACTGGGCAGCAAGATGTTAAGTCCCCCACAGGCGGGACTGATCCCTCGAGATGTATGGCGGTGTAGGGTAGCAGGCAATAAGGCAGTCACACACAAGTCAGTCTCTTTCCATACCTTTACTGGTGGTATTTGCAGATACGTCCCGGGAAGCTGCTCAGGGTGGAGGATGCACATACAGTAATCACTGAGTAGGTTTAAGGCCTCCTTACTTCTTGATGTGTGAGTTCCCAACTTGCATAAAGCTAAGTTTAACTCCGTATAGAACAGCTACGCCCGGCCGACATTGTGGTGGAGCCTTCTTTTGGACAGAACTAGTCTCTATATGCAGGGCCCTGCTAGACTCTTATTCTTCCTGACTCCGGTTACATATCAGCGCTGTAGGGCCCCTCTGCGACCTAAAGTCCAGCAGGGAATCCGGTTTCTCCCACTAGCCGTGAAGGAACTAGCAAGCTCGGACCCGGTGTCCGCTAGTGCAGAGTGGAGGTTCAGCTATCGTCGCTATTTCTCCTCAGTCACTCTTTCTTCCTTTTCACCACTCGCCTGTAGCCCTACTCACACCCTTAACATAAGCACAGGCAACAGTAGGTGTAGTCACCAGCTTCCTTCTATCACCGCTCACTGACCGTTCCTCAGTCGACTCGTTGTTACAAATACTGTAGTTCCCTTCCTTCTTCTCCTTCATAGACTCTGTCCAAAGTAGCTATCAGGACCTTTCGTCAGACTGATTTCATGCTCACTTCGAGAGTCACTTTCCACGTTCTTAGGGATCTAACAGTCAGCCTGTTCTGAGGTAACAGCTTGTCTTTCCTCCTCTGTCTCATCTGACAGGAATCACACTCAAATGTCTCGCTCAGACTAGAATGTAGAATCTCTCACTCCGATGCTCTGAGGAGAACTGAACTGTCTGAGGTACAACCAACAACTAGAATGGCTGTCTGGCTAGAATGCCTACTGCTGCGTCTCTCCACACCCCTATATACCTGAATCTAAAGGGCTCCCTCTGGTGGCTCCTGGAAAGTGTGGATGTGAATGAATATCAGGTGTTCGTGATTTACCTTTCTGTGCATCCTCCAGGGAACATGTGTCACCAGGCGCAGCTGGGCCACACAGCGCACACGGGCAAGTACAGGTTCACTGAGCAGGTGGGGGGGTGACTCTTGTGCAACGGCACTGGCACAGGGACCCTCATAGTACAAACAATTGTCTCTGACGGTGGGATGGGCCCTCTCGCCGTCAGACGCACAGGCGTCCTATGAGGGGCCCTGTGCCATGGGGCAGATCAGAGACTGCAGCAGTAGGCATGGGGCCAATCACAAACTGGAGCAGCAGCCATGGGGCCCATCATATACAGTAGCATTGTCAATGGGGCAGATCAGAGACTGGAGCAGCAGCCATAAGGCCAATCAGACACTGGAGCAGCAACAATGGGGCCCATCATATACAGGAGCATTGTCAATTGTGCAGATCAGAGACTGGAGCAGCAGCCATAGAGCCAATCATATACAGTAGCATTGTCAATGGGGCAGATCAGAGACTGGAGCAGCAGCCATGGCGCCAATCAGAGAATGCAGCAGCAGCCATGGGGCCAATCATATACTGAAGCATTGTCAATGGGGCAGATCAGAGACTGCAGCAGCAGGCATGGGGCCGATCACAGACTGGAGCAGCAGCCATGGGGCCCATCATATACAGTAGCATTGTCAATGGGACAGATCAGAGACTGGAGCAGCAGCCGTGGGACCGATCACAGACTGGAGCAGCAGCCATGGGGCCCATCATATACAGTAGCATTGTCAATGGGGCAGATCAGAGACTGGAGCAGCAGCCATAGGGCCAATCAGAGACTGGAGCAGCAGCAATGGGGCTCATCATATACAGAAGCATTGTCAATGGTGCAGATCAGAGACTGGAGCAGCAGCCATAGGGCCAATCATATACAGTAGCATTGTCAATGGGGCAGATCAGAGACTGGAGCAGCAGCCATGGCGCCAATCAGAAACTGGAGCAGCAGCCATGGGGCCAATCATATACTGAAGCATTGTCAATGGGGCAGATCAGAGACTGCAGCAGCAGGCATGGGGCCGATCACAGACTGGAGCAGCAGCCATGGGGCCCATCATATACGGTAGCATTGTCAATGGAACAGATCAGAGATTGGAGCAGCAGCCGTGGGGCCAATCAGAGACTGGAGCAGCAGCCATGGGGCCCATCATATACAGGAGCATTGTCAATGGGGCAGATCAGAGACTGGAACAGCAGGCATGGGGCCGATCAGAGACTGGAGCAGCAGGCATGGGGCCAATCAGAGACTGGAGCAGCAGCCATGGGGTCAAATCATATACTGAAGCATTGTCCACGGGGCAGATCAGAGACTGGAGCAGCATTTATGGGGCCCATTATACACTGGATCATTAATAATATGGACAATGATTTTGGCCCTAAACACACTGGAGCATCATCCATGGGGCCTATCATATACAGTAGCATTGTCAATGGGGCAGATTAGAGACTGGAGCAGCAGCCATGGGGCTGATCAGAGACTGGAGCAGCAGCCATGGGGCCAATCATATACTGAAGCATTGTCAATGGGGCAGATCAGAGACTGGAGCAGCATTTATGGGGCCCATTATACGCGGGATCATTAATAATATGGACCAGGATTTTTGCCCATAACACACTGGAGCAGCAGCCATAGGGCCCATCATATACAGTAGCATTGTCAATGGGGCAGATCAGAGACTGGAGCAGCAGGCATGGGGCCGATCAGAGACTGGAGCAGCAGGAAAGGGGCAGATCAGAGACTGGAGCAGCAGCCATAGGGCCCATCATATACTGGAGCATTGTAAATGGGGGACAGCAGACACTGAAGCAGCATTTATGGGGCCCATTATACACTGGATCATTAATAATATGGACCAGGATTTTGGCCCATAAAACACTGGAGCAGCAGCCATAGGGCCCATCATATACAGGAGCATTGTCAATGGGGCAGATCAGAGACTGGAACAGCAGCCATAGGGCCGATCATATACAGTAGCATTGTCAATCGAGTAGATCAGAGACTGGAGCAGCAGCCATGGAGCAGATCAGAGACTGGAGCAGCAGGCATGGGGCCAATCAGAGACTGGAGCAGCAGCCATGTGGTAGATCAGAGACTGGAGCAGCAGCCATGGGGCAGATCAGAGACGGAGCAGCAGGCATGGGGCCGATCAGAGACTGGAGCAGCAGGCATGGGGCCGATCTGAGACTGGAGCAGCAGCCATGGGGTCAATCAGAGACTGGAGCAGCAGCCATGGGGATATCAGAGACTGGAGCAGCAGCCATGGGGCCCATCAGAGATTGGAGCAGCAGGCATGGGGACGATCAGAGACTGGAGCAGCAGCCATGGGGCCATTTATGGGGCCCATTATACATTGGATCATTAATAATATGAACCATGATTTTGTCCCTAAACACACTGGAGCATCATCCATGGGGCCCATCATATACAGTAGCATTGTCAATCGAGTAGATCAGAGACTGGAGCAGCAGCCATGGAGCAGAACAGAGACTGGAGTAGCAGGCATGGGGCCAATTAGAGACTGGAGCAGCAGCCATGGGGTAGATTAGAGACTGGAGCAGCAGCCATGGGGCAGATCAGAGACGGAGCAGCAGGCATGGGGCCGATCAGAGACTGGAGCAGCAGGCATGGGGCCGATCTGAGACTGGAGCAGCAGCCATGGGGTCAATCAGAGACTGGAGCAGCAGCCATGGGGATATCAGAGACTGGAGCAGCAGCCATGGGGCCCATCAGAGATTGGAGCAGCAGGCATGGGGACGATCAGAGACTGGAGCAGCAGCCATGGGGCCATTTATGGGGCCCATTATACATTGGATCATTAATAATATGAACCATGATTTTGGCCCTAAACACACTGGAGCATCATCCATGGGGCCCATCATATACAGTAGCATTGTCAATGGGGCAGATCAGAGACTGGAGCAGCAGCCATGGGGCCAATCAGAGACTGGAGCAGCAGCCATGGGGCTTATCAGAGAATGGATCAGCAGCTATGGGGCAGATCAGAGACTGGCGCAGCAGGCATGGGGCCGATCAGAGACTGGAGCAGCAGCCATGGGGCCAATCAGGAGACTGGAGCAGCAGCCATGGGGCAGATCAGAGACTGGACCAGCAGGCATGGGGCCATCAGAGACTGGAGCAGCAGCCATGAGGCAGATCAGAGACTGGAGCAGCAGGCATGGGGCCAATCAGAGACTGGAGCAGCAGCCATGGGCCAATCATACTGGAAGCATGTCAATGAGGCAGATCAGAGACTGGAGCAGCCATGGGGCCCATTATATCACTGATCATTAATAATGAGGGATCACATGAATTTTGGGCCCATTATACACGTATCATATATGTGGACCTGATTTGGCCCTAACAATGGCATCATCCATGGGGCCCATCATATACAGCAGCATTGCCAATGGGGCAGATCAGAGACTGTAGCTGCAGCCATGGGGCAGATCAGAGACTGGAGCAGCAGCCATGGGGCTGATCAGAGACTGGAGCAGCAGGCATGGGGCCGATCAGAGACTGGAGCAGCAGCCATGGGGCCAATCAGAGACCGGAGCAGCCGCCATGGGGCCAATCATATACTGAAGCATTGTCAATGGGGCAGATCAGAGACTGGAGCAGCATTTATGGGGCCCATTATACGCGGAATCATTAATAATATGGACCAGGATTTTGGCCCATAACACACTGGAGCAGCAGCCATAGGGCCCATCATATACAGTAGCATAGTCAATGGGGCAGATCAGAGACTGGAGCAGCAGGCATGGGGCCGATCAGAGACTGGAGCAGCAGAAATGGGGCCGATCAGAGACTGGAGCAGCAGCCATTGTGCCCATCATATACAGTAGCATTGTCAATCGAGCAGATAAGAGACTGGAGCAGCAGCCATGGAGCAGATCAGAGACTGGAGCAGCAGGCATGGGTCCAATCAGAGACTGGAGCAGCAGCCATGGGGCAGATCAGAGACTGGAGCAGCAGCCATGGGGCAGATCAGAGACTGGAGCAGTAGGCATGGGGCCGATCAGAGACTGGAGCAGCAGGAAAGGGGCCGATCAGAGACTGGAGCAGCAGCCATAGGGCCCATCATATACTTGAGCATTGTAAATGGGGGACAGCAGACACTGAAGCAGCATTTATGTGGCCCATTATACACTGGATCATTAATAATATGGACCAGGATTTTGGCCCATAAGACACTGGAGCAGCAGCTATGGGGCCAATCATATACTGAAGCATTGTCAATGGGGCAGATCAGAGACTGGAGCAGCATTTATGGGGCCCATTATACGCGGGATCATTAATAATATGGACCAGGATTTTGACCCATAACACACTGGAGCAGCAGCCATAGGGCCCATCATATACAGTAGCATTGTCAATGGGGCAGATCAGAGACTGGAGCAGCAGGCATGGGGCCGATCAGAGACTGGAGCAGCAGGAAAGGGGCAGATCAGAGACTGGAGTAGCAGCCATAGGGCCCATCATATACTGGAGCATTGTAAATGGGGGACAGCAGACACTGAAGCAGCATTTATGGGGCCCATTATACACTGGATCATTAATAATATGGACCAGGATTTTGGCCCATAAAACACTGGAGCAGCAGCCATAGGGCCCATCATATACAGGAGCATTGTCAATGGGGCAGATCAGAGACTGGAACAGCAGCCATAGGGCTGATCATATACAGTAGCATTGTCAATCGAGTAGATCAGAGACTGGAGCAGCAGCCATGGAGCAGATCAGAGACTGGAGCAGCAGGCATGGGGCCAATCAGAGACTGGAGCAGCAGCCATGGGGTAGATCAGAGACTGGAGCAGCAGCCATGGGGCAGATCAGAGACGGAGCAGCAGGCATGGGGCCGAATCAGAGACTGGAGCAGCAGGCATGGGGCCGATCTGAGACTGGAGCAGCAGCCATGGGGTCAATCAGAGACTGGAGCAGCAGCCATGGGGATATCAGAGACTGGAGCAGCAGCCATGGGGCCCATCAGAGATTGGAGCAGCAGGCATGGGGACGATCAGAGACTGGAGAGCAGCCATGGGGCCATTTATGGGGCCCATTATACATTGGATCATTAATAATATGAACCATGATTTTGGCCCTAAACACACTGGAGCATCATCCATGGGGCCCATCATATACAGTAGCATTGTCAATGGGGCAGATCAGAGACTGGAGCAGCAGCCATGGGGCCAATCAGAGACTGGAGCAGCAGCCATGGGGCTTATCAGAGAATGGATCAGCAGCTATGGGGCAGATCAGAGACTGGCGCAGCAGGCATGGGGCCTATCAGAGACTAGAGCAGCAGCCATGGGGCCCATCAGAGACTGGAGCAGCAGGCATGGGGCCGATCAGAGACTGGAGCAGCAGCCATGGGGCAAATTAGAGATTGGAGCAGCAGCCATGGGGCCAATCAGAGACTGGAGCAGCAGCCATGGGGCCGTTCAGACACTGGAGCAGCAGCCATGGGCCAATTAGGAACTGGAGCAGCAGCCATGGGGTAGATCAGAGACTGGAGGATCAACCATGGGGCCAATCAGAGACTGGAGCTGCAGCCATGGGGCAGATCAGAGATTGAAGCAGTAGGCATAGGGCCGATCAGAAACTGGAGCAGAAGCCATTGGGCCAATCAGAGACTGGAGGAGCAACCATGGGGCCAATCAGAGACAGGAGCAGCAGCCATGGGGCAGATCAGAGACTGGAGCAGTAGGAATGGGGCTGATCAGAGACTGGAGCAGCAGCCATGGGGCCAATCAGAGACTGGAGCAGCAGCCATGGGGCAGATCAGAGACTGGAGCAGCAGCCAAGGGGTTGATCAGAGACTGGAGCAGCAGGCATGGGGCCCATCATATACAGCAGCATTGTCAATGGGGCAGATCAGAGACTGGAGCAGCAGCCATGGGGCAGATCAGAGACTGGAGCAGCAGCCAAGGGGCTGATCAGAGACTCGAGCAGCAGGCATGGGGCCAATCAGAGACTGGAGCAGCAGCCATGGGGCCAATCAGAGACTGGAGCAGCCGCCATGGGGCCCATCATATACTGAAGCATTGTCAATGGGGCAGATCAGAGACTGGAGCAGCATTTATGGGGCCCATTATACGCGGAATCATTAATAATATGGACCAGGATTTTGGCTCATAACACACTGGAGCAGCAGCCATAGGGCCCATCATATACAGTAGCATTGTCAATGGGGCAGATCAGAGACTGGAGCAGCAGGCATGGGGCCGATCAGAGACTGGAGCAGCAGGAATGGGGCCGATCAGAGACTGGAGCAGCAGCCATTGTGCCCATCATATACAGGAGCATTG
>JARQOD010009911.1:0-29438 GCA_033576555.1 Oophaga sylvatica
CGCTTCATGGAATGGCAACACCTCATCCAGCTCTAACGCCAGAGGTTCATCTTTTGCAAGCACCAGGAGGTGCCCCCTGCAATCAACCAGTTCACCCAGGCCCTAGACCGGCAAAAGGCCACTCAGCTCTTCAAACTTGTGCACAAATATTGACCTGAGACCGAGCTGGAGAAAAAGAAACTACTGATGGCCCGTGCTGAGAAAAAAGCAGCCGTTTAAGGAGACGTCCCAACAAGAAGACCCCCTGTGACCAGAGCAGGTGCTAACACAGTGACTGTCTTGGTGGAGAACAAGAAAGCCAGCTGGTCGTCATCTCTCATGATGTGGATCTTAGTAGACGGCTTGTTTTCCCGCCAGCTCTGCACCAGCAGATGGGAGTCCCCTGCCGCATACTGAAGGACAAGGCCAAACTGGGCTGCCTCGCCCATCGGAATCAATCCCAGCTTTCCACAGTGAAGAAAAAGACTGTAAACCCCACTGAGTTCAGAATGGTGCAAGGCCTGGAGGCCGCGAAAGAGGCTACGGTATTTGAAACCCCAACAGTGCTGAACCATCACACTCTGCTCTCAAGAGTCCCAGTCACCGCAACGGTATTCACGGTGATCAACCTGGCCAGTACCTTCTTCAGTGTTTCCCCTCCACCTGGAGGCCTGCTTTCACGCACCAGTGCAGTGCATATGGACAATGTTGCCTCAAGGTGCTCAAATCAAGCCCTTTAAGTTTCACCAAGACAATGTCCTCCATCCTCGTCAACTGGATTGCAGAATATGCAAGAGTCACTCTTCTACAACACGTGGATGACCTTCTCTTTTGTGTGGTTGACATTGACACCTGCACAGTCTATTCCTTGTCTCTCCTACTCTACCTGGAAGAACAGCAACGCAAGGTCTGGAAGAACAAAGTCCAGTGATGCCAGAAGCAAGTTACATCCATGGACACTGTATTGCCCACAAGACGAAACACATGTCAAAAGACTGGAAGACCACTGTGGAGAAGATGGCTCCCCCAACAACTCCAAGAATGCTGCAGGCCTTCCCTGGTCTAGTGTCATATTGCAGAACCTGGATCCCTGATGCCTCAGTCCTAATGCAGCCTCTGTGCGCTTGCATCAACGCAACCCCGCTCCTTCTATCAGACGCAGCCTTCAACCCATTCAGGAGATTGGAAGAACTCCACAGTCTCAGCGCCAATACCAGGCCTACCTGACTATCAAAAGTCTTTCCGTCTACCTGATGGAAGAAAGAAGGTCATGCTACTGGAGTCCTGGCACGGATTCACGGGGAAAACAGAGACTTTTAGGCTGCCTCTCAGCCCGCTTGGATCCAGTTGCAAGAAGAGCACCCTCCTGCCTGATGGCAGTATCTGCAGCACACACCCTCCTGGACAAGGTTGCTGACATCACTCTTGGACAACCACTGGAAACTCTCACTCCACATGACATCTTGGCAATCTTCAATCAAGCTCAACCAACAGTAATCTCCCCGCCGCCAGGCATCTTTGTGGCGCCTCTATTGCCTTTGTCTCATAATGTCACCGTCTCCAGACCTACAGTCCTCAGCCCGGCCACTCTACTCCCACTCCCAAGGGGGGATACTTGGATGGCTCCAGAAGAAGTTTTCAACACAGGAAGTGCAGTGACCAGCAATCAAGAAATCCTGTGGTCCAGAAGTCTGTCACCTAGCCTGTCAGCCCAGGAAGCAGAACGGATAGCGCTGACGAAGGCCTGCCAGATGGCAGAAGGCAAGACTGCAAACATCTACACGGACTACAGGTACTCGCATGGCATAGCACACGACTTTAGACCCATCTGGGCTACAAGGGACTTCATCACAGCAAACGGGACAACCGTGAAGCATCATGGAGCCTTCAGGGACCTACTGGGTATACTCAAACTTCCAAAATGGTGGCAATTTGAAAAATCAAAGTGCATGGAAAACTGAGAAGAGAAGAGGCGTGAGGCAATAACATGGCGGACATGGCAGCCAAAGAAGCAGCCAAAGGAAGACAACATGGAGAAGTGGGAGAGGTCGTAGAGCCGGACGGCTACTACATGACGACTGAAGACAAGAAACCTGACAAAGAGACGTCCTGGAATCTGCTCAAGAAGTTACAAGACCAAGCTCCAAAAGGAAAAGAGCTGAATAGGAAAAAAGCAACACGTGAAGAAGGAAGGCTATCAATAATAGACTTCAAACTCTGCCTACCACAAAGTATGTACCCTATGGTGGTCCAATGGGTACATGGACCCACATCCACATATCAAAGACACAGATGAATGATCTGATTGGTGCTTACTGTTTCGCTTCAGGGATCTCCACCCTAACAGCCAAACTCACCAGCAGCTGTCTGACCTGCGGCAAATTCAAGCCTGGACGTATGGAAGAAAGACCCCCTCACCTCATCTGGAAAGACCACTCTACCAGCTTCAAAGGATCCAGATAGACCACATCCAGATATCGCCAAGTGAAGGATTCAAATACGCCATTGTGGTCAAAAGAAGTATTTTCAAGATGAACAGAAGCCTTCCAAGTCAGCAAAGACTACTGCAACGAAGCTACTTTCGGAAAATAGTGTGCAGATACGGGTTCCAGAAATGATAGAAAGTGATCAGGGACCCGCATTCACAGCAAATCTGACACACAAGACCCGATTAGCAGTAGGGTCAGATTTAGGCCTACACACTCCTTACCACCCCCAGAGCAGCAGGAAGGTAGAAAAAACTGAATGAAACACTTAAGAATAGAATGCTGAAAAATTGCCCAAGAGACACGCAAACCATGGCATGACACACTCCCTATTGCACTGTTTAGCATAAGGCACACTCTTAGAGACCCAGAAAAGCTGTTTCGTGCCTGCATCTTCCGCTAACAGATAAGACATTTTCTTCTTTTAGTTTTTTGGTGCCTGCATTTTGTCCTGCACTTCTGTGGGGGTCTGCCGGGTCTCCTTCGGGGGCTTATGCTCCTCTCAGTTTAGTTCAGCCACTGTTTGTTCATTTGCCTTTTCCAGTTTTTTTCAGTGGTTGCTGTTTAGTTTTTGTTACACCAGAGAACTAATTTAGGTGGTAGAGGTCGTGTGATCTCAGGTGTTTTTGTAATTAGTAGAGTTGGTACTTTTCAGGGTTTTTTGGGGTTGCAGTAAGTGCCTTTCCTATCCTTTTCTATTTAGGAAGTTTGGGCCCCAGCGTTTGCTCATACTATTTTCTGTCTGTGTCTGTATTTCCTCTTGTCTAACCGCCATTACATGTTTGGGGGCTTCCTATGTTCTTTGGGGATCTGCTCCGGGGCAGATAGCTTTCCTTTTTCTATCTTTAGGTGTAGTTAGCTTCTCAGGCTGTGACGAGGCGTCTAGGACCAACGTAGGAACGCTCCACGGCTGCCTTTAGTTGTGGTGGTTAGTCAGGGTACTGCAATCCCATAGATTCCAACCTCTCTGGTGTATTGCTTTTTTTGCCTGCTCTCCTCAGCTACCAAATCATAACACTTATGTAATTGAATTGGTCAAAAACTAATGTCCATTCTCGAGTTTTTCTCCTCACTGCCAGATTTGATGATCCTGTCCAAGAGCCCCAGATGACATCAACCTCTGTGTAACTAGAGGGAAAGCCTGTTTGAATCCACGTATCGCATTGCAAGGAAGCTCCCGTACCAGGAGAGACACCTAAGCCATGAAGGATGTCGTGGATGCTCTGACTGACCAGACAGATGACCAGATGACCTACCTGATGAGTTCAAGGCCAGAGACCAAGTTAAAGCAGGATTTGAGTCACTATAAACAAAAATGTTGATTGGATAAATTACATCTATTATAACCAGCAGAGATTTGTTAACTTCACCATAGATGCTGTAAAAGGTTTGGCAGCACAGTTAGGCCCCACTTCCATTATGGCATTCCAGAATAGAATGGCTTTGGATATGATTCTAGCTGAGAAAGGAGGTGTTTACAAAATGATCAAAGACACCTGTTGCACCTACATCCCAGACAACACTGGCCCAAATGGTAAAGTCACAATGGCAATACAGAAACTTAATGAGTTATCAGAGGAACTGAAACAGAACTCAGGTGTCACTGACCCATGGGATCGATACTTTGGGTGGATGAGTGGGTGGCAGAAAATGTTGGCACAGGTTGGGACAGCCATTATGGGGGTTCTCATTTTTGCATTAATTACTGGTTGCTGTGTAATTCCTTGTATCCGCAGGAAAATGGAAAAAACTGTTCAGGAGACAACCAATTTGATGCCACTCACCATCTTGGACCTCGCACCAGTCCGGATAGAACTGCCTGGCTTGACCAGATCTCCGAACTACCTCCAGACTGAGAATACACATCCTTGATGAATCATCCTATCAAATAAGGAGACTATGATTGCAAACACATAAACCCCCGACAGGGACAGTCCTCCTGACTGCCCATTTGCGAAAAGTCTATATTCGGTGGGGGAGACATGCGCTAGGGGTGTCTCAACTCACAGGCAGAACAAAAGAGTTGCAGCGCTTGGGCCAGGAGCAGGTTTTTTAGGGCAAGTGGTATCTAAGGGGGGACTGTCATGGAAATATATATGTATTCCATATATTCAAAGTATATTCACATATATGCATTCACAGTTCACAGTTAGATAGATCTCACTTGCTAAAAAACCCTGTGCTCACATATTTCTAGGCCAGTTATAATCAGTCGTTTTAAAGAAATCTGGCCTTCATAAAGGCCTTCGTAAAAGAACAAATACATGAAGTACAAAATGTCCTATTAGATATCTGTTGTTTACATTATAGTTATGCAAGACAACTAGGTCACAAGAATATAAACAATAATTCTGCAACTTCAGCTCTTTTAATCATGATTATCATAATTATCATATTTACACTAGAACAGCCAATAATCTAGCAGCTTTTAATTGTATGTTAATTGACTAACCAGCCCCTTTTTGTAAACGTATAAAACCTTGAATGAATAATAAATGTATGTCTTTGACGAACTGTTATACTGACACTTTCGTGTGGACAGTCCTCATTTCGTTCTGAGCGCTCAAGAAGACATTAAATAGAGATTTGGACATGGCAAGCAGCAAACACTGAAGGATATTTTTATCCTAATTAAATTTCCATATCACCTGCAACTTCTGGCCATGCTCCTGATGAGCGCGACGGATGGTCTCGTGAGGGATCTCCTCCCACACCTGGACTAAAGCATCCACCAACTCCTGGACAATCTGTGGTGCAACGTGGCATGGCCTAAAATTTTCTGAAGCATGCACAGCGTGCCACAGCCTTTGTCCCTCTTTCCCTTATTCAAAGGTTGGGAAGTATGATGTTGGGCCGCAAGAATATATTTTCTCTGGTGGGCCCAAGGTACTCCAGTCCGACGCTGCTGGCAAGTCCATATATGTTGGCTCCTTAACAGCCTTAAATACCATGCCTCAGCAGCAGGGGCGTACATATAAATCATGGGGCCCCATAGCAAAAGTCTGAATGTTCCCCACCCCCCCAAAAAAAAAAACCAGAGGCATTGTAAATGTAAACTGCCAGCACAGTGAGGGAAGTTGAGTCGCACAGAGACAGGGGTTTTGGTGGTACTCGGCACCGATCACGTCGACTTCTATGGGGGATGTCACGAGTAGCACAGCTCGGTCCGTGACCTGGGCGATCACTGGAATGTGGGATATTTCCAGGGGATGATAGAATGTTCGTGTAGTTTGTCGTGACGCCACCTGTAGTACCTGGTCAGGGTGACCAGCGCTGCTGTGCAGGTCCTCTGGAAGGGATGGTGTAGTGCAGCTAGGTGATAAGTCTTGTACAGGTAAGACGGTATCCTTCCAGGGCAGATAGATGTGAGATAGAGCAATGGTGCAGAGTGATGTAGCAGAGTGGAGTATGCGACGTAGTAAGAAAGCAGGAAAGGAAACAATTCTTACTACAAAGACATGCAGCATAAGGCTGCCTCAACCCCTCCCATCCAACTAGCTACACCCTGTTCTAACCAGCCTGAGCTAGACCATCCCATTGGGTCCGCCTACACTCAGCTGGCATAGTATACTGTTGAATGCAGTGGTTGGAGTCAATGGGGTGTTTCCTCCTTACCTGAGAGTAAGTTGTCACACCGCTGGGTGCGATGCAACATCTCTGTGGCGACTGGACCCTCGGGTGCTTCTGTCTTTTCACAAATGCCGGCTTTACCCAGCAATTGAATCAGAGGCTATTTTACTATGTAGAAGTGAATAAACTATAAATATATGTATATATATATATGTCACAATGACATGTATATATATATATATATATATATGTATTCTATGTGTGTATATTTTGTGTTTACAAGGAAAGAAAGTGTTTTTTTAGTTGCGATATTTTGTTCCCATAGACTTACATGGGACTTCCGGTATCGGTATCGGGTATCGCCGATATTTTAGTGATATCGGCGATACCATTCCGATCCGATATTTTTGGATATCGGAAAGTATCGCTCAACACTACTCTCCATTACTAAACGGGCTTGATGTCACCTTACAATTCAAAGGTGACATCAACCCCTTATTACCCCATATGCCACCACTACAGGGCAGTGGGAAGAGAGAGGCTAAGTGCCGGAAGCTGAGAGCTGGTGTTTGTAGCTAGGGGGGGCTAATATCCATGGGACCTTCCTAGGCTATGAATATCAGCCCGCAGCTGTCTGCACAGCCTTTCTGGCTATAAATTATCGGGGACCCAACATCATTTTTTTAGGGGGGTCCCCCTATTTTAATAGCCAGTAAAGGCTAAATATACAGCTGCGAGCTGATAATCATAGTCTGGGAAGATCCATGGGTATTAATCTTTTATTTTTTTCACTTTTTTTTTAAATGAAACAGATATTGTGCAGATTTTGTGTGTGTGTCTTTATTTAACTCTTTATGAACCTGTTATTATGTTTATTACTAAACATCAGGCTTGGTATTATCTATCTGTCTTTATTACATACCGTCCTGTCTTGTTAGATATATAATGCAATGATGGCTGATGGAGCATGGGAGGCTTCTTTTCTAATGGAAGAGCTGGTTGACTGGTCATCTCGTCACCGGCTGCTCCATCAGCAGTCATTTTATACTTAATAAGAGAAAGGACTATGGAGTAAAAGATGGCGCTGTGTATAACAAAAATAACAAGAATGCACTTTGTAAGTGACAGTGCTGTACAGTACAGCAGAGGAAGCTAAATAATAAGGGATGGCATCATACATAACTAGAGGATGGTACGCAATAAGGGACGGTGTTATGAATAATAAAAGGAAAATCTGTAACTAAGGACAGCAGATCTAAAGTCACCTTGTCTGCCCTAAACGTACCTATATAGGTTCTGCAACTATCGCCGAGCAGGAACTTAATCCCTACCTGACCCTGGCAATAAGCCCTGCTTAGGGAAGGACGAGGTATGCACTAGCCAATGCCCCCACTATAACTAAAGACTGCTGGTATACACAAACAAGGTGAACATTTATCTTAAGTAGACTCAGAGAGGTATCACAGATGTCCTCCAACAGCACCAAAGAGGAAGAAAGCCGACTGCTATAGCTCCAAGCCTCAACAGGGGACAATAGAAATATCATTGGCGATTCCCAGAAGCAGACAGGAAGTCTATAAACACCCAGTCCAGGTGCATCAATTAGAGCTGGGGGGAGGTTGCCACTGGGTCCAAGAGTCAGAAGGATTAGGAAGGCATCTGATGCTGTGCGACTGTCTGCAGCCTCTGACACACCCGTGACACATGGGGACAGGGTGGGGGACCATTTGGGACCAGGAATAAGACACAAGGGGGGCAGGATGAGGAACATTATAACTAAAAGGGTTAATTAAGGAATATTAATACTGCTGTGATTTTTTATTTTTGAGGATACTGTTTTCAGTGAGGTGGGATATTATTGCGCATGGCGACACTATGTTGCTTTTTTTCTTCATTTGGCGGAGAGTGTAGAAGTTGGGGAAAAAATGGGGAATGTGCTCTGGAAGTGGCGCTCTAGAATATTGTGCATTATTTTCTGCAGAGACGAGTCCTGCCAGGAAGGAGTGATGGCGGTCTGAATAAATACGCTGAATAAAGAAAAGTGAAGATGAAGGATGTCAACTAGTGACGTCACCAGTGAGTCAGTGTGATACTTGTACACTTACACTATATAATATATACTGAGCTCCTATGCATAATGTCACTGGTGATCCCTGTATTATCTTTATACCATACACCATATACAGTTCTCCTGTTTATAATGTCACTTGTGAGTCAGTGTGTTACCTGTACAATGACACTATATACAGAGCTCCTGTGTATAATGTCACTGGTGATCACTGTATTACCTGTACACTGACACTATATACAGAGCTCCTGTGTATAATGTCACTGGTGATCACTGTATTACCTGTACACTGACACTATGCTAAAAATATAGGAGAAAAACAGAGCTATACAGCATTTTTATAAATCATAAAAATGTAATTTTATTAATCAAAGTCATAAACATCAATATAAACACAGTATGTCAGATGACAAATGCGAGTGAAACCACCTCACATTATACTCAAATGCCTCAAAAACTGTCACATAGATGGTAAGTATAGGTAATAATGGCAATACATTTATAGGTAAATAGCAGCATAATAGGGACAATGGATGCCCATGGGTGCAAAAGACAAAGGGTCACAATGGAACCAATATTGCATATCAAATGTTAGACCCAGAGTATCCATGAAAATATATAAAGTGCATAATTAGTACAGATAGCCAGTCTTACCAGATTGAGGACGCAGAAGAGGGTATACAGTGGATGGTGAACGCCCCCGACGCGCGTTTCGCAACAGCAGAGTGTTGCTTCCTCAAGGGGATAACTTATTGGTTCCATTGTGGCACTTTGTCTTTTGCACCCATGGGCATCCATTGCCCCTATTATGCTGCTATTTACCTATAGATGTATTGCCATTATTACCTATACTTACCATCTATGTGACAGTTTTTGAGGCATTTGAGTATAATGTGAGGTGGTTTCACTCGCATTTGTCATCTGACATACTGTGCTTATATTGATGTTTATGACTTTGATTAATAAAATTACATTTTTAAGATTTATAAAAACGCTGTATAGCTCAGTTTTTCTCCTATATTTTCAGTCTCTTGGGAGCTGGTGTATTCTACCCAGATGCCGTATCACTGTATAACCCGCCTGGGTTTTTCTTAGTATATATATTTGGGACTATATGTGTTATTGACACTATACTAAGTACAGAGTTCCTATGTATAATGTCACTGATGAGCACTGTATTAGCTGTGCACTGACATTATATACAGAGCTCCTGTGTGTTTTACTGTTCTACCTGTACAATTGCACTATATACAGAGCTCCTGTGTATAATGTCACTGGTCATCACTGTACTCCATGTACACTGACACTATATACAGAGCTCCTGTGTATAATGTCACAGATGATCACTGTATTACCTGTACACTGACACTATACACTGTATACTATATACAGAGCTCCTGTGTATAATGTCACTGATAATCACTGTATTACCTGTACACTATACTCTATATACAGAGCTCCTGTGTATAATGTCACTGGTGATCACTGTACTCCCTGTACACTGACACTGTATACAGTGCTCCTGTGTATAATGTCACAGGTGATCACTGTATTACCTGTACACTGACACTATATACAGAGCTCCTGTGTATAATGTCACAGGTGATCACTGTATTACCTCCACCCGCAGAGCCGCACCCCGGACACTAGGAAGCCACTGGAGAGACAAAAGGAGACAAAGGAGCTTCTGGCTGGGAGGTGCCTGGGAGGAGATGATGTCACCGAAAGGGGCGGAGCCCAGCTTAGTCCTCTGCCTGTCGACTTTGCTGCACTCGAGTTTGCATTTCGAAGGGAGGGTGTGTAGTGGGTGTGGCAGGGAGCGGCAGTCTATGGGAGCTGGCAGCCGCTCACTGGCTATGCAGCTCCATGCTTTGATGGCCACCCCGGATCTGCCCCCATCACCCCTCCCTATGCCATGGACTTTTATAGCCCCCACCCTGGACCTGCGCCCCCATCACCCCTCCCTATGCCATGGACTTCCATAGCCCCCACCCTGGATCTGCCCCTACTCAACATCCCTATCCCTATCCCCCTTTTGTACACTTGCTTTGGCAAAACTAATGTGCATTTAGTCCTGCCAATAAAGCTTCTTTGAATTTGAATTTGATTGGCTGCCAGGCTGCAATTGGCCTGACGCTGATTGGTGCATCAGGGCAGCGAAGGCGCGTAATCAGAGCTATATGCAGTATATGCGAGCATCCCCGACCTACACTATATACTGTGTACTGTGGATCTACTATACCTACACTATATACTGTGGATCTACTATACCTACACTATATACTGTGGATCTACTGTACCTACACTATATACTGTGGATCTACTGTACCTACACTATATACTGTGGATCTACTGTACCTACACTATGTACTGTGGATCTACTGTACCTACACTATATACTGTGGATCTACTGTACCTACACTATATACTGTATACTGTGGGTCTACTGTACCTACACTATGTACAGTATACTGTGGATCTACTGTACCTACACTATATACTGTATACTGTGGATCTACTGTACCTACACCATATACAGTATACTGTGGATCTACTGTACCTACACTATATACTGTATACTGTGGATCTACTGTACCTACACTATATACAGTATACTGTGGGTCTACTGTACCTACACTATATACTGTATACTGTGGATCTACTGTACCTACACTATATACAGTATACTGTGGATCTACTGTACCTACACTATATATAGTATACTGTGGATCTACTGTACCTACACTATATACTGTATACTGTGGATCTACTGTACCTACACTATATACAGTATACTGTGGATCTACTGTACCTACACTATATACAGTATACTGTGGATCTACTGTACCTACACTATATAGAGTATACTGTGGATCTACTGTACCTACACTATATACAGTATACAAGATTCAAGATTCAAAGAAGCTTTATTGGCAGGACTAAATACACATTAGTTTTGCCAAAGCAAGTGTACAAAAGGGAATAGGGATAGGGATGTTGGGTAGGGGCAGATCTAGGGTAGGGGCTATGGAAGTCCATGGCATAGGGAGGGGTGATGGGGGCAGATCCAGGGTGGGGCTATGGAAGTCCATGGCATAGGGAGGGGTGATGGGGGCAGATCTAGGGTGGGGGCTGTGGAAGTCCATGGCATAGGGAGGGGTGATGGGGGCAGATCTAGGGTAGGGCTATGGAAGTCCATGGCATAGGGAGGGGGGATGGGGGCAGATACAGTGTGGGGGCTATAGATGTCCATGGCATAGGGAGGGGGGATGGGCGCAGGTCCGGGGTGGGAGCTATAGAAGTCCATGGCATAGGGAGGGGGGATGGGGGCAGATACAGTGTGGGGGCTATAGATGTCCATGGCATAGGGAGGGGGTATGGGGGCAGATCCGGGGTGGGGGCTATAGAAGTCCATGGCATATCATAGTTCTCTTTCTCTCAGTCTATGACATTCGCTCACATACCACGCTGCTATCTCCGTTGCTCTCTCTTCTTCCCCCAGCAAGATATATGTTTTCTCTTCCTCCTTCATGGTGATGAAATCCGGGAAGAGATGTGAGAGTCTCCTGAAGTGAGTGTCCCTCACTGCTGAGTATTTGGAGCAGTGTAGCAGGAAGTGGGTTTCGTCCTCTATGGCCTCCTGGTCACAGTGTTGGCATAGTCTTTCCTCCCTGGGCTTGTAGCTCTGCCTGTGTCGGCCGGATTCGATGGCCAGACTGTGGGCATGAGTCTATACCGGCTCAGGATCTTGCGGTCTCTGGGGTCCGGGAGTTTCTACAGGTATGGGGCCAGACTGTAGTCTCTCTGTAGACTCCGGTACATGGTCAGTTTCTGGAGCTGATGATGTCGTTCTTCCAGTCACTTACTGTGGATCTATTGTACCTACACTATATACAGTATACTGTGGATCTACTGTACCTACACTACATACTGTATACTGTGGATCTACTGTACCTACACTATATACAGTATACTGTGGATCTACTGTACCTAAACTATATACTGTTAAAACTGTGATCTACTGTACACACTATATAGTATGTGCATATGACTACACTATTAGTATACTGTGGATCTACGTACCTAAAATATATACTTTATTGGATCTACTATAATACACTATATACAGTATGTGATTACTGTACCAATAATACGTATAGTGGATATGATACCACACTATATACTGATAACTGTGGATCTACTGTACCTACTATACGTAGTGGCTACTGTACCTACACTAAATATGTATCTGTGTGGTATGTACTACATATATACTGTATACTGTGGACTAACTGTAACCTAATCTAATACTTATACTGTGATAATACCTAACTAATTAGTATACTGTGGATTACTGTACTATCACTATATAAGTATACATGTGGATCTCACTGTCATAACACAATTAACTTATATGGCATTACTGAAGCTACAATAGTAAGTGACTATACTACACACAGTTGCGTGACTACGACATAGCTATTCATGATTTCTGTGGATATACTGTACTACACTAATAGTATATGTGGATCTATGTAAACATATATATGTATATGTGGACACGTCCTACTTATGACAGTATACAAGTCAAGAATTCAAGAAGTATATTGGCAGGACTAAAACACATAGTTTGCACAAGCAGTTGTACAAAGGGTATCGGAGAGGATGTGGTAGGGAATTGGGTAGGGAGCTATGAAGTCAGGCAAGGGGGGATGATGGGGCAAGATCCGGGTGGGCTATGATCAGGCATAGGGAGGTGATGGGGCAGATCTAGGTGGGGCTTGGGTCCGTGCATAGGAAGGGGTGGGAGGCATGATCTAGTAGGCTATGGAAGTCCCATGCATAGGAGGGGGATGGGTTGGCAGATACAGTGTGGGGGCTATTAGATGTCCATGGCATGGGAGGGGAATGGGCGCAGGTCCGAGGTGGGGCTATAGAGTCATGCATAAGGAGGGGGATGTGGCAGTTACAGTGTGGGGCTATAGATGTCCATGGCATAGGAGGGGATGGGGGAATCCGAGTGGGGCTATAGAAGTCCATGTATCATAGTTTACTTCTCTCAGCTATGGAACATTCGCTCACATACGCGTGATCTCGTTGCTCTCATCTATCCCAGGAAGATATATGTTTTCTCTTCCTCCTTCATGGTGATGAAATCCGGGAAGAGATGTGAGAGTCTCCTGAAGTGAGTGTCCCTCACTGCTGAGTATTTGGAGCAGTGTAGCAGGAAGTGGGTTTCGTCCTCTATGGCCTCCTGGTCACAGTGTTGGCATAGTCTTTCCTCCCTGGGCTTGTAGCTCTGCCTGTGTCGGCCGGATTCGATGGCCAGACTGTGAGCGCTGAGTCTATACCGGCTCAGGATCTTGCGGTCTCTGGGGTCCGGGAGTTTCTCCAGGTATGTGGCCAGACTGTAGTCTCTCTGTAGACTCCGGTACATGGTCAGTTTCTAGGAGCTGATGATGTCGTTCTTCCAGTCACTTACTGTGGATCTACTGTACCTACACTATATACAGTATACTGTGGATCTACTGTACCTACACTACATACTGTATACTGTGGATCTACTGTACCTACACTATATACTGTATACTGTGGATCTACTGTACCTACACTATATACATTTTAAACATAATCTATGGTAGAATAATATGTCCCATAGAAAAATTGATTTAGGAAAGCGTGGTAATTAAAATATAATATTTTTATTTAACAATAATAAAAACTTAACAGTGAAACAATAGACAGAGTGGAATAACCAAAATAAACAATCATGGACCTCCGGGGCTACAGTGCATGGTAAGCCTAAAGATGCAGCCTGATTGGATGGTATACAGTAAGATGGTAGCTGTATGGAGCTAAACAGCCCCCGAATCCCTAATCTAAACTATGCAAAATAGCAAATAATGTGAGGTAGAGGGGGTAATATACTCACTGCTACAAGCATGGAGCTCACTGTGCAAAAACCAAGTGGTAACATCCAATGGGCTGTACTGAAGGCAGAATAGAAGTGCAACACCCTGGGACTAGCGCGATAGGCTTGCATGCATTAGGAGAATATGTGATAGTTCAACTCAATGTTGGGGGAATCATAAACATATATGTAAACCCACTTACATGCAGCCACAGCGCAAGATCGATCAGGGTGAAGTAGTCTGAAGCGGAGGTCCGAGAACGCCCAACGGGCACCGTTTCGCCTGGTGGCTTCTTCCGGGGCAGAGATGTGTAGAGAATGTGGGAAGGGAAGATATATATAGCAGGCACAGCTCGGGGACTGGAGGAAAAGGATCCGGTGACTTACTATTAGCGCAGAGGGCCAGGCTGCACGCCTCTGTCTAATGGGACTTCCGGGTCAGCGCTCCTAGTGAAGCGCAGGTGGGGAGTGCTTGATCACATGATCGGAGCGCTCCCGGAAGTCAGAGAGGCCGGTATGCCCAGCGCTTGCGCTAGAAGTCACGGATGCTGTATGTAGAGTGTCATGGAGATGCGGCTGGGAAGTGAGGGATTCTCAAGCTGGGGCTTCAGAATAATAAAAGCAAAATTGCAATGTACCTATAGTGCTAATAAGTGCCACAAAAGAGAAATATCCGAAAGTGGAGATATTGTATTACAAATAAATTAAGATATCAAGCCTTAGTGGGAACATGTGAAATATGAGATTGAATGGGACATGAACGGGGGATTAATGATTAATTAAGGACTTGGGAAGTGGAATTTAATTAATTTAATGTGGAATAAGTGATAAGAAGTTACAAGCAGGGATAGTGAACAAAAACTGCCATAATACACTAAAACATGCTGAGATAATCAGCATATTAGTCACCCCATACACTTGAATGTATTCCTAGTTAATTGAGAGCTTGGGAAGTGAAATTTAATATAAAATAAGTGGTGATAAGTGACAAACAGGGATGGTAAAAGAAACCTTAAAACTATCATAATGCACTAAAATATGCAGAGATAATCAGCATGTTGGTCACCCCATACACTTGGATGTAATGTTCATCTTTCTGTGGTCCTTCCTTTATTCCAGAAGTCTCTGCTTGGAGCAACATCTCGGAAGTCCCTGAGCTCCCGCAACAGCCGCAGCGGGTCTGGACCGTACGCCCAATAATAGATCGTCACATGGATATGGGATCCGGCCACCGCCGCAGGCACGGAAAGAAGGAAAAGCCAGCCGTCATCACGAATGGACCGCCAGACGTCATCAGAACATCCGGCTGCACAGTCGAACCAAGTACCCAAGGTAAGTGCCTGGAAACATGTAAATGGGTAAATGAAAAATAATGAAGAAGGGACAGGTAGAGTTAAAAGCATAAGACATATGCTGAAGTTTAAAAAAGGAATGATGAAATCACACCCACATTAAAAACCTGCACAAGGAGGGTTTACTCAAGGGATATATCAAAACAAAACAAAAACAAGCCCAAAACAAAAACAAAAAGATGAACGGAGGAACGTTACAAGAAAGAATTGAAGCCAAAGTTTTCATTCAATCCATAGGGAGAGATGGTGTGGAGACGGTATATCCATTTGCTTTCCAATCGGGAAAGTGATTTGCCCAAGTCGCCACCCCTTATGCCCAGTTTGATCTGGTCAATTGCTTTGAAATTTAAACCCCGAGGATTGGAATTATGGAACCTTTTGAAGTGACTAGGTAGTGTCTTCAATAGGGTTAGATCTTCTACTGTTTTAGATTTCTCGATGTCTCTTATATGCTCCCGCACTCGTATCCTTAGTTCGCGGGTTGTGAGACCAATGTAGATCAAACCACAAGGGCATGTTGCATGATATATTACACCCTGGGAAGTACTTCCTAGTCACTACCTAATCACTTCAAAAGGTTCCATAATTCCAATCCTCGGGTTTAAATTTCAAAGCAATTGACCAGATCAAACTGGGCATAAGGGGTGGCGACTTGGGCAAATCACTTTCCCGATTGGAAAGCAAATGGATATACCGTCTCCACACCATCTCTCCCTATGGATTGAATGAAAACTTTGGCTTCAATTCTTTCTTGTAACGTTCCTCCGTTCATCTTTTTGTTTTTGTTTTGGGCTTGTTTTTGTTTTGTTTTGATATATCCCTTGAGTAAACCCTCCTTGTGCAGGTTTTTAATGTGGGTGTGATTTCATCATTAATTTTTTAAACTTCAGCATATGTCTTATGCTTTTAACTCTACCTGTCCCTTCTTCATTATTTTTCATTTACCCATTTACATGTTTCCAGGCACTTACCTTGGGTACTTGGTTCGACTGTGCAGCCGGATGTTCTGATGACGTCTGGCGGTCCATTCGTGATGACGGCTGGCTTTTCCTTCTTTCCGTGCCTGCGGCGGTGGCCGGATCCCATATCCATGTGACGATCTATTATTGGGCTTACGGTCCAGACCCGCTGCGGCTGTTGCGGGAGCTCAGGGACTTCCGAGATGTTGCTCCAAGCAGAGACTTCTGGAATAAAGGAAGGACCACAGAAAGATGAACATTACATCCAAGTGTATGGGGTGACCAACATGCTGATTATCTCTGCATATTTTAGTGCATTATGATAGTTTTAAGGTTTCTTTTACCATCCCTGTTTGTCACTTATCACCACTTATTTTATATTAAATTTCACTTCCCAAGCTCTCAATTAACTAGGAATACATTCAAGTGTATGGGGTGACTAATATGCTGATTATCTCAGCATGTTTTAGTGTATTATGGCAGTTTTTGTTCACTATCCCTGCTTGTAACTTCTTATCACTTATTCCACATTAAATTATATTAAATTCCACTTCCCAAGTCCTTAATTAATCATTAATCCCCCGTTCATGTCCCATTCAATCTCATATTTCACATGTTCCCACTAAGGCTTGATATCTTAATTTATTTGTAATACAATATCTCCACTTTCGGATATTTCTCTTTTGTGGCACTTATTAGTACTATAGGTACATTGCAATTTTGCTTTTATTATTCTGAAGCCCCAGCTTGAGAATCCCTCACTTCCCAGCCGCATCTCCATGACACTCTACATACAGCATCCGTGACTTCTAGCGCAAGCGCTGGGCATACCGGCCTCTCTGACTTCCGGGAGCGCTCCGATCATGTGATCAAGCACTCCCCACCTGCGCTTCACTAGGAGCGCTGACCCGGAAGTCCCATTAGACAGAGGCGTGCAGCCTGGCCCTCTGCGCTAATAGTAAGTCACCGGATCCTTTTCCTCCAATCCCCGAGCTGTGCCTGCTATATATATCTTCCCTTCCCACATTCTCTACACATCTCTGCCCCGGAAGAAGCCACCAGGCGAAACGGTTCCCGTTGGGCGTTCTCGGACCTCCGCTTCAGACTACTTCACCCTGATCGATCTTGCGCTGTGGCTGCATGTAAGTGGGTTTACATATATGTTTATGATTCCCCCAACATTGAGTTGAACTATCACATATTCTCCTAATGCATGCAAGCCTATCGCGCTAGTCCCAGGGTGTTGCACTTCTATTCTGCCTTCAGTACAGCCCATTGGATGTTACCACTTGGTTTTTGCACAGTGAGCTCCATGCTTGTAGCAGTGAGTATATTACCCCCTCTACCTCACATTATTTGCTATTTTGCATAGTTTAGATTAGGGATTCGGGGGCTGTTTAGCTCCATACAGCTACCATCTTACTGTATACCATCCAATCAGGCTGCATCCTTAGGCTTACCATGCACTGTAGCCCCGGAGGTCCATGATTGTTTATTTTGGTTATTCCACTCTGTCTATTGTTTCACTGTTAAGTAGTGTTGAGCATTCCGATACCGCAAGTATCGGGTATCGGCCGATATTCGCGTTATCGGAATTCCGATACTTAATTCCGATACTTTTTCAATATCGTATACCGGAATCGGAAGTTCCCATAATTCTTTGAGAGGCAATGTGATTTTAGTCAGCCAATGAGGAATCCTACGAAGTGTGGGCACATCCTGTAATGCTGCGGTCATCTTAACTAATGGCATGGCTGTGATTGGCTGCTGAAATGATGTCAGAATGCACTATAAAAGGCGCCGCCTCCATTTTAGCGTCACTGTGCTGTGAATTCCGATAGGGACAGAACGCTGCTGTGCTGACTCTGAGGGACAGTTAGAGATTGCGATTTAGTGTACTGTGCTGTAGGCAGGCTAGCACCAACCGCTGTGTAAAGCTTCCTTTTGCCTGCAGTGTTGTTTTAACAGCTCTGCAAGGTGTGTGTGAGTGCAGGTGACGCTGCAGTTTGCTCTGCATCCAACGCTGTCTGTAGGCATCTGCACGTGTCACTCACAGACTCTTTTTTTTTTCTTTAGTGTAATTCTAGCTGCTCCATTCAATAGAAATTATAGTGTGATGCGCTTCCATCCGTATACAATACATTGGTTGCAAACACTATAGAAGTAGACAAAGGAGTAGCCTTTCCCAGATTGTGGGACAGTTGTGTTTCAGTGTTCACTGCAGTCTGTTTTTTTTTTTTTGAGTGCACATCACGCTCCAGTTACTTGTTCAAGCACTGCTGCTTGTACTCTGCTGAGCGTGTCTCAGTGGCTCATCCTTTTCATTTATCTCCAATTGGTTCTGCTACATTCCATTTAAAATAAATCTAATCTATTAGTGTGACGCGCTTCCATCCGTATACAATACATTGGTTGCAAACACTATAGAAGTACAGAAAGGAGCTTTTCACAGATTGTGGACAGTTGTGTTTCAGTGTTCACTTCAGTCTGTGTTTTTTACTTTTTTGAGTGCAGATCACGCTCCAGTTACATGTTCAAGCACTGCTGCTTGTACTCTGCTGAGCGTGTCTCAGTGGCTCATCCTTTTCATTTATCTCCAATTGGTTCTGCTACATTCCATTTAAAATAAATCTAATCTATTAGTGTGACGCGCTTCCATCCGTATACAATACATTGGTTGCAAACACTATAGAAGTAGACAAAGGAGTAGCCTTTCACAGATTGTGAATAGTTGTGTTTCAGTGTTCACTGCAGTCTGTGAGGTATTTTTTTTTTTTTTTTTTTAAATGCAGATCACGCTCCATTTACTTCTTCAACCACCGCTGCGTGTACTCTGCTGAGTGTCTGTCACTGGCTCATCCTTGTCATTTTTCTAAAATTGGTGCTGCTTTATTCTATTTAAAATAATTCAAATCTATTACAGTGACGTGCTTCCATCCGTATACAATACATTGGTTGCAAACAATATAGAAGTACACAAACGGGCCTTTCACAGCTACTGAACATGGGTTTTTAATTTTTAACTAAAATATGTATTTTTTCAAATGACACAAATATAAGTAATGTTGAAGAGGAATAGTCCTACATCCATTGTTTGCACAATATTACAGGTGTACATCATGTCCTTAATCAACAATGTATTATTATATTCCTTGTATGCTTTTATTTAAAAGCCAAGAACACAGAAGGATAACCTTCGCACTGCAGCTGTTGTCAAGTTCAACCCACATTATGCACTTCCAACATTGCAGCATTTGAGGCATGATGTGAGTTGGATTTGTCAAAGTTATGGAGTGAGAAGGTTTACCATCAGTACCCTATAGCATAAGTATGCTTTTGTGTTAGCATTTGTGTTAGACATGTGGATATCTGCCATAATATGTCACAATTATTTAGTTACAGATTTGTTACCAACACTAATCATTGAATGGTTTTAAATTTGACGTTTCACTTGTTTACAGCTTAGAAATAAGGGTGTAGCCTGATATCTATGTGTAGCACTAGCCACTTTAACATGTCATGTTTTTTTCAACATGTGTAGCTAGGTAGCAGTAATTTTTGCCGGACACACAGCAGGGGAACAGCAGGCGTTACTGAACCCCACAAACACATCATCGATTGTTTTGATCTGTGCATCCAACACTTCTGAGCCCAGGGTCAAGGAGGGTGTAGCCTGAGGCCTAGTATGAGATGTTTGAACTTTAATTTGAACTTTAATTTGGAGTTAGCAGCATTAATTTTTGTCAGACACGCAGCAGGGGAACAGCAGGCGTTACTGAACCCCACTATCACTATAGCTTGTGTATTGGTCTGTGGACACGACACTTCTGAGCAGCAACTGGCAGTGTTGTAGCCCAGGGAGTATAGCTCAGGTGGTAGAAAGATGAACATAACAGGAGACATGGAAAACGTTGCCAACCAGTTAGTTAATCTGAAACCGGACAGGCAAATTCAGGCGAGATCCATGCCTAGTTCATTTTCAGAAAAGTAAGCCGTTCTACATTATCGGAGGATAGTCGCATGCAACGGTCTGTTAGTACACCCACCTGCAGCAGTAAAGACGCGCTCCGATAATACACTGGCAGCAGGGCAAGCCAGCACCTCCAATGCATACTGGCTAAGCTCTGGCCATGTATCCAGCTTAGAGACACAAAACTTGAATGGGGAAGAGCCATCTGGGAGTACACTGAGAGGGCAAGACATGTAGTCTGTCACCATCTTACGGAAATGTTGCCTCCTGCTGACTGGAGCCGTCTCGGATGGTGTAGACATTGGTGGCGCTGCCACAAAACTTCGACACATTTGGAACATACTGTTCTTGCCCTGTGCAGAGGCGCTGCTTGTGCTCCCTCTTGTTGCAGAGCTGTCTCCACTGCCTCGACGCACAGAGCTGCTTTGTAAAGCAGTAGCAGCAGCGCTCTCGGCTGGAATGGAGAACATTATGGATTGCACCAGTGTGTCTTGGTACTTCCGCATTTTACGCTCCCGGTTCAACGGTGTGATGAGGCTTTGTAAGTTGTCCCGGTAGCGAGGGTCTAGGAGGGTGTACACCCAATAATCAGACGTGGTGTGAATGTGTTCGATGCGGCGGTCGTTTCTCAGCCACTGCAGCATGAAATCAACCATGTGCTGCAGACTCCCAACTGGCCAAGAAACGTTGTCCCCTGCAAGAGGCGTCATCTCCGCCTGCTGTGCATCACCCCACCCTTGGTCTACATACTGACTAGAGCATTGTCTACCTCCCTCTGGAGCGATGTCTTCCTCCTCCATTGACTCCTCCTCATCCTCCTCACAAAGTCCTTCAAATACATATAAATTTACAAAATTTAAAACTCAAAATTTAAAAACTTTGTATCATAATTCTGTAACATCAGTTTATGGAAACACAATAGCATTACAAAAGGATAGACAAAAAATGTACATTATGTGCTTTGTAAATACATTAAAAGTTTGTAATGGTTATGAAAATATAGACAGCGACTCTGGAGGTTCAATTGTTGATACAGCATGGTACTTTGAAAGTCCTCCAGCCCTTTGTGAGGAACCACGTTGCGCTGACTGTCCAGAAGGTGATGGAATTTGTGACTCCTCATCCTCCACCTCTTCCAAAACCTCATGCCTTAGTGCTTGCAGTGTTTTTTGAAGCAGGCAGATAAGGGGACAGTCAGGCTGACTAGTGCATCATCTGCACTCGCCATCCGCGTTGACTCATCAAACGCACGCAAAACGTGGCAGATATCCTTCATAGAGTTATTCGCCACTCATTACACTGGCAGTGGCTGCCCATTCATTATAGGATCCAATTCTAATTACTGGTTCTCACCAACATAGCTCTCCACAGCGCAGCACCCCCCTACATCTCCTCCCTTATTTATATTTATCGGCCTAACCGACTGCTGCACTCTGCAAACGACCTTCGACTAACCTCTGCACTAATCCGTACCTCCCACTCCCAAGTCCAAGACTTCTCCCGCGCTGCGCCAATCCTCTGGAATGCTCTACCCCAAGAAATTAGGACTATCCGCAATTTGGATGGTTTCAGGCGCTCCCTCAAAACACATTTGTTCACAGTGGCCTATCACATTCACTAATCAAAGTCATTCTATGTGTAATTCTGTGTGTGTAGCCCATTCACTATCTCCATGCATCCCTCACTCCCTTAAAATGGCTGGACCATCATTGTAAAAACACCATTGTATATAAACACCTGTACTTTGTATCTCCCCCACCTCATTGTAGATTGTAAGCTTTCACCAGCAGGGGCGGCTGATTTTGCTTTAATTATTGTATTGTTAACGTTGTTACTTATGACTTGTGTTTTGAAACTGTTAAACTGTAAAGCACTGCGGAATATTATGGCGCTATATAAATAAATAATATTATTATTCTTATTATAGAGGCCCACTCAGTAGTGGTGAAGTGTGAACGCCGCAAATTGCGAGTTGACTGCGCCTGATGCAGCTGATACTCCATTACTGTTGGCTGCTGCTCACACAACAGCTCCAACATATGTAACGAGGAATTCCACCTGGTGGGTACGTCACATATGATGCGATGTTCATGAAGGTGAAATCTGCGTTGCAGAGCTGCAATCAGCGATCTGGCCATGCTGGAACGTCGCAAGTGAGCGCACTCTAGGCGGACCTTGTGCAGCAGTGCATCAAGATCCGGATAGTCCTCAAAAAACTCTGCACGACCAAGTTGAGCACATATGACAGACATGGTATGTGAGTGAGGTTGCCAAGGCCCCGAGCTGCCACCAGATTTCGGTCATTGTCACACACTACCAAGCCTGCCTGTAGATTCTCTTCCAAAAACCACACGTCGCTCTCCTGCTTTATGGCATTACAGAGCTCCTGCGCTGTGTGGCTAAGATTCCCCATGGAAATTAATTTCAGGACGGCCTGTTGACATTTGGACACGGCTGTGCTCATATCGGTCGCAACAGGTAAACGTTCACGGGTCCATGTGGAGGTAGACCGTGACGGCTCCTGCAGCGATGATTCTGAGGAACTGGAGTAGGAGGAGGAATCAATGTGTACAGACTTGATTCCTGCAATCCTTGGAGTTGGCAGAACACGTACAGCGCCACTCGCAAGATCAGTACCCGGCTGCACAACATTGACCCAATGGGCAGTGAGGGAAAGGTATTGTCCCTGGCCATGGGTGTTAGAACCCTCTTGTTAGGTTTTGTTTCAGTTTGCTGGTCACATGACCTTTTTTCCCTATTTAGTCTGGCTCCGCCCTTCTGGCTTTGCTTGACTTCATTGTATTATCTACTGTTAAGCTAGCCGGGTGCTTAGGTGCCTTAATCTGTCAGTTTTGCTTGATGTTAGGATCACAAAGTATTTATTTTTCTGTTTAATTATCCATGCTACAATTTATGTTAGGAGGTGTCCACCTTTTCTCCCAGTCCCTAGATCTTGTAGGGATTCTCCCTCGCAACTATAGGTCTTCGTTCACACTAGATGAGGACTTTAGCGGGTCTGGTCGCAGGATCAGGTTCCCCGTTACATCGTAGGGATTCAGCTTAGTTGTATTGTAGGGACAGAATTCCCTTCTTTCCTTACTGGTTGTAGCAGATCATAACAATGGGTACTGGTCCACGCATCGGTGGTCAGGTGGACCTTGCTACTGAGGGCTTTTAGTAGCGCATGTTTAATTTTTCCCTCAACATGCTTTTGCAGACCAGGGACGGCTTGCCTGCTGAAATGAAATCGACTTGGCACATTGTATTGTGGGACTGACAATGATATTCAGTTACGGAAACTGTCTGTCTCCACCAGCCTGAATCACAGCATTTCAAGGGACAGGAGTTTTGCAATGCCAGCATTCAGAGCCTGTGCTCGTGCATGGTTTGCGGAGTATGGCCGTCTTTTATCCCATGCCTGTGCTACCGATGGCTGTTTTGTGGCCTGGGAGTGTGAGGATGACAGGGAACTTGCTGCTGTGTGTGGAATAACAGTTTGTCTCTGGACAACAGTGGCCGAGGTTCTTCCATGGCGATCCTGTGAGGAAGCAGAACCAGCTGTGTGTGAGCTCGATGAAGAGGCTTCAACACAACCTGAAGATGTAGGTGCTGCTGTAGGTTGGCCTACATCTCCAGTGTGTCTTTGTAACTCAACTACGTGCTTTGTCCGCACATGTTTCCACATATTTGTGGTATTGAGGTGACTGACACTTTTAACTATTTTTAATTTTTGATTACACAGCTTGCATTCACATAGCAAATATCATGTGCAAGTGTGTGAAAAAAGGACCACGCAGTGCAAGTCCTGGGAGCGCACGTTTTGACTTGTGGAAGACAACTGCTCCGAACAGTTGCCAAACTGGAGGCTACAGGCAACCGAGTCTGCAGCCTAACTCTCCCTCCTGTTTGTACCGTTGGGGCAATGTCTTCCTCTATCTTCCTTCTATCACTAACCATTTCTCTAGGCCTCTCCCAGCTTTCAACCAAAGTACTGGTTCTCAGCCACAAAGCTATCCACAGTGCAGCACCCTCCTACATCTCCTCCCTCATTTCTATCTATCGGCCTAACCGACTGCTGCGCTCTGCAAACGACTTTCGACTAACCTCTGCACTAATACGTACCTCCCACTCCCGACTCCAAGACTTCTCCTGCTCTACGCCAATCCTCTGGAATGCTGTACCCCACGAAATTAGGACTATCCACAATTTGCATGGTTTCAGGCGCTCCCTCAAAACACATTTGTTCAGAGCGGCCTATCACATTCACTAATCAAAGTCATTCTATGTATTCTGTGTAAGTGTGTGTGTGTGGTAGCCCATTCACTATCTCCATCCCTCAGTCCCTTAAGATGGCTGGAACATCATTGTAAATGCACCATTGTATATAAACACTATACTTTGTATCTCCCCCATCTCATTGTACATTGTAAGCTGTCACGAGCAGGGGCGACTTATTTAGCTTAAATTATTGTATTGTTAACGTTGTTACTTATGACTTGTGTTCTGAAACTGCTAAACTGTAAAGCGCTGCGGAATATGATGGCGCTATATAAATAAATATTATTATTATTCCTCTGAGCTGCTCCCACCACCTTCCTGTTCCTCATGCCATGTTGGGTCTTGGACCTCATCATCTCCACTACCCTCTTCCAACACCTGCTGTTGGGTGGTCTGGCCAGCACCATGCTCAACAGAAACTGGCACCTGGGTCTCATCATCATCAGATGCGTTCTGCGGTGTGCTGACCATCGGCACTGTCTCACCCGCCTCTTCAGATTCAGAGAGACACAGCTGTTGCGCATCACTGCATACTCCCTCTTCACATTACAGAATGCTGCTTGGCTGGGCCCCTGTTTGCAAGCCAATAGATTCTGAGAACAGAAGCAGACACTCAGCTGGCTCCTGTACAGAACTCTCTGACTGCTGGGCAATTTGCCAGGCGGTGAAGAGACAGATGGTTGCCCAACAGTGCTGTGGTCCTGAGAGGAGGTGGAAGCAATTGAAGTCGATGCATTGGCTGACATCCAAACAACAACGGCTTCAATTTGTTCTTCCGCAGCAGGGGGTACTCCGAGCTCCTACAAAAGTGCGCATAAAGGAACGCTCACGGGGAAAACTGGTGGATGCTGTGTCACTGGGGGCCGCAGCAGCCACAGAATCCCCACGTCCCTCCCTGAAGAAACTCCACGACCACGTGCCTTACTCCCTGCCTTCTTCATCTTGTAGATTGATAAAGAAAGTCTGAAAAGTTATAAGGTCTAAGTGTGGTTATTCCGCAGAGACTGCAGTGAACACTGCACACAACTGTTCACTACCCAATGCGTCTCAGCAGGAAGGCAGTCTGTGCGTCAAAACAAAGGCACAAGCATACATCCATGTACCCTGTTTATAAAGCTATATAAAAAAAATTATGTAGTAGTGACGCACACTTTATTGAGGTACAGTATTACATCGCCATTCACCATCTGTGGCTATGCAGTCTCATCTATATATACCTTATCTATCTGTTGTCATGCTTCCAAGTCGACAGTCAGCCATAAATAGCAATTTTCACTATGCACTATGCACTTTTTAAAGGTTATGTTTGTTAATAAAAATGATTATTGCCACATATTATGAGTATTACATGATGGAAATTGTATAATTTTGTATAAAATATTTAGTGACATTATTCAGCAAATGGAACATTTTAGTAATATCACAGATAACTTGTAATGCTGATGATGTTTTGAAGTCAGACATTCATTGTCTATACAATAAAAATGGTGTACATACTGTTACTTATCCATCATTAATGGATTCAGATATGTACTTGTATGCTTTTATGTACAACCGTATAGCAGATTCCTTAACTAATTTATTTTGTGGTTTGCATTGCTGTTCAACATGTTATGTATGTGTTTATGTTTGTCAATTCTTTATTTATCTAGATATTAGTTTAAATGAAATCATCATCTTATGGTAGTAAAGGTTATCTTTCTCTTGTTTGAAGTATAGACATTTAAAATTGACAGGTAACAAGGAAATTACTTGATCTAGTATTTAAACATCCTCCTTGACCCTGGGCTCCAACACCGCCAGTTGTTGCTCGGAAGTGCTGTTAGCACAGTCAACACTTGCTCCTGTGTTACTGGGGTTCAGTAACGTCAGCTGGTCCTCGGTTGTGCCATTGGCTCTTTTCCTTCTGCTGCCCTCCGGGTTCCAGTACCGTCAGCTGGTTCTCTCCGCAGTGCCTTTGGCCTAGGTGCCTCCATCTCGGTATCCGAGTTCCAGCAACGTCTGCTGGTCCTTGGTAGTGCTTTGGAGCACAGGTACCTCCTGCTTAGTAACCGTGTCCCAGTAACGTCAGCTGGTCCTCGGTTGTGCCATTGGCTCTTTTCCTTCTGCTGCCCCTCCGGGTTCCAGTACCGTCAGCTGGTTCTCCGCAGTGCCTTTGGCCTAGGTGCCTCCATCTCGGTATCCGAGTTCCAGCAACGTCTGCTGGTCCTTGGTAGTGCTTTGGAGCACAGGTACCTCCTGCTTAGTAACCGTGTCCCAGTAACGTCAGCTGGTCCTCGGTTGTGCCATTGGCTCTTTTCCTTCTGCTGCCCCTCGGGTTCCAGCACAGTCAGCTGGTCCTCGTTACTTGCATTGGCTCTTGTACCTTCTGCTACCCGTCCGGGTTCCAGTACCGTCAGCTGGTTCTACGCAGTGCCTTTGGCCTAGGTGCATCCATCTCGGTATCCGAGTTCCAGCAACGTCTGCTGGTCCTTGGTAGTGCTTTGGAGCACAGGTACCTCCTGCTTAGTAACCGTGTCCCAGTAACATCAGCTGGTACAAGATTGTGCTACAAATACAAGATACGGAACAAGAGACACAAGAACAATAAGCAGAAGATCTAAAAGCAGAAGAACATGAAGTATAAGACCAAAATGAAGAGCAAAATATATGCTCTAAATTCTAAGCAGAAGAAGACTAAGCAGTGTATGGGGGTGAGTCCGTTCCTCCTCGTGGTGCCCCTGGAAAATGCCTGCTGCTGCAGGCTAAACTGAACACGGACAAATACTGTTGTAATTTAAATCTTTTGTGACAGCAAGAACGGAAGGATGAAAAATTCATACTTTGACAGATTACAAGTACAGGATTCTCTGTCACAAATAAGAATATGATGAAGAAGATGAAGCAGAATATGAATAAGAATAATAGTTTAATAAGAAGAATATGAGTAATGTTAACAAAGATGAATAGCAAGAAGTTTAAGAAGAAGATAAAGAAGGTGAAGATGAAGAATAATTTGATGAAAAAGATGATGCTGCAGAAGATTATGAAGGAGAAAGTGTGTGAAAAGTTAAAAAGGTGAAGATGAAGAGCATGGAAGTTGTGTAATATACATATTTGCCAAAATAGAAAAAACGTTAACAACATTGTCAATTTCTTCGTCAATCCGAACATCTTTAAAAAAAAAAATATTTATGCTATTCCATTGATTGGGTAAACATCTATGCCTTTAATGTCTCCTCAACCTTCCCCAATACATTCTACATTACTCTTTCTTGTTTTCCTTCATGTACAATTAACCAACAAGGCAAGAATGGTTTTTTTTAATTTCGATATTTTGTTCCCATAGACTTACATGGGACTTCCGGTATCGGTATCGGGTATCGCCGATATTTTAATGTTATCGGCGATACCATTCCGATTCCGATACTTTTGGATATCGGAAAGTATCGCTCAACTCTACTGTTAAGTTTTTATTATTGTTAAATAAAAAATATTATATTTTAATTACCACGCTTTCCTAAATCACTTTTTCTATGGGACATATTATTCTACCATAGATTATGTTTAAAAATGATATTTTGAAGTGTTTTTGTTCCTAATTACTTAGGGTTATGGGGAAACACTACACTAATTCAGTAACGTTGACTAACTGTACCACACATATACAGTTACTGTTGACTACTGTACCACACTAATCAATACTGTGGGTTACTGTACCTACCTTTAAAAAAGATACTGTTGATCTACTGATCTACCTAAATTTCATATAGTGGATCTACGTACTACATATAACTTCTTTGATCTACTGTCCTAAACTAAAAACAGTAAATGTGGTCTACTACCTTTATAAAAGTATAGTGTGGATCTACTGTCCACCTTTTACGTATACTGTGGGGCTACTGTACCTCACTAATGCAGATCCCGTGGGTTACTGTCCACATATATGAGTATACGGGATCTCTGTACCTACACTATAACGATACTGTTGGGGCTAGTACCTACACATATACTGTTCTTTGGGGGTCTACTGTCCTACACAATAAAAAGATATTGGATCTACGCCAACACTATTAAAAAGTATACTGTGGACACTGCCTACACTATATACGTATACTGTGGGTCTACTGTACCTAACAAAATACAGTATCTGTGGGTCTACTGTACCCACACTATATAATTTTAGTGTGTCTACTGTACCTAACTATTACATATCTGTGGGCTACTGACCTAACTTAAAACAGTATACTGTGGATCTGGTACCACACTATTAAAAAGTATAGTGTGGATCTACTGTCCCACACATTACAGAAGTGGGATCTACTGTACCTACACTATTACTGTAATGTGGATCAGTACCTACCTAATGCTAACGGGATCATGCCTACACATATACAGTTATGTGGGTCTATGTACCTACATATTACAGTAAAGTGGATCTACTGTACTAATATATACGTTAAAAGTGGATCCGTACCCCACTTTTTGCAGTATACTGTGGGTCTACTGTAAACCACCCTATAACAGTAACTGTGGTCTACTGTACCTACACTATTCGTTAAAAACGGATCACGACCTACACTATATACATATCGGGATCTACGTCCTAACTATATGCGTATATGTGGATCTACTGTAAACCCACACTTTTTAAAAGTATACTGTGGATCTACTGTACCTAAATAAAACAGTTACGTGGATTACTGTACCTAACATATCGTAACGTGGATCTACTGTAAATACACTATACAGTATCTGTGGGAAATGTACCTACACTATAACAATACTGTGGACACTGTACCTACATATATACTTACTGTGGGTCACTGTACCTACACATATACTATACTGTGGATCTACTTACCTCACATATGCATATAAGGGGC